>NIVC01000757.1:258797-449126 GCA_002269645.1 Macrostomum lignano | reverse complement strand
CAAAAACATATAAATATCCTTTAGCTCCAGAGCATTGTTCAGTTAATGAAGATGATTTATCACAAACACAAAAGATTATCTTAAAGCAGATAATGCAAAACATCTAGCAACAAAAAAATTAATATTAAATTTACATGATAAAAAAACTATGTAGTGCATTATAAGCTTCTACAATTTTATGAAAACAGGGATTAAAAGTGTCTAAAGTACATCGAACAATATCGTTTATTGAGGAAGATTGGTTAGCTAAATATATTGACTTTAATTCAAATCAGAGACAGATGTCAAAAACAAATTTTGAGAAAGATTATTGGAAATTAATGAATAATGCTTTTTATGGAAAAACGGTTGAAAATATTAGAGATAGAACCCAATTCCATTTAGAAAAGGATATTGATAAAGCAAAGAAATATTTCTCAAAACCTAACTTTAAAGACTTTATAAAATTTGATGATAACTTTATGGGTATTCATATGAGAAATAAAACAACAAAATTTCTTAAACCAATATTTATTGGAATGGTTGTTTTAGATTTGCAAAGCTAGTAATGTATGAATATTATTATGATGTTATAAATAAAACATGGCCAGATAACTATCCAATATATGCAGACACCGACAGTTTGGTATTTAAGGTTGAAACAGAGGATCGGGCAAAGCCCGCGAACCAAAGTTCGATGTCTATAAAGATATGGAAAAAATTAAGGATACATTGGACCTCGACTATCCGGATAACCATCCTTAAAATCGAATCAAAATAAAAAGTTGTACTTAAAATGAAAGATGAATTAAATAGCAAAATCATAACCGAGTTTATAGCAATAAGATCAAAATGCTATGCATTTAAGTTTTAGGACAGGAGGGAGAGGTAAAAAAAATAAAAGGGTATCAAGAGCAGCAGTAAAAAAGATAACATTTGATGATTATAAAAACGTACTTTTAGATTACCTTAATACAATTGAAAATTATCATGCTCCACAATATCGATTAAATTCAGATAAGCATCAGATGTTTGTCATCGAGACAGATAAAAAAACATTAAGTCCATTTGATGATAAAAGATATTTAGATGATAAAATTAAAACATATCCATATGGTTTAAAAGAAGAGATAAAAAATATGATAAAAGATAAAAAACAAAAAGAAGATATAATAAGTAAATATAATGAATACAAAGAGGCAATAAATAATTATTATTACGATTGTGATTGTGAATCCGAATGTGATTGTGAATATAATACATTTCTAGAATATGAAAAAGATATAAAAAATTAAATAAGGAAAAAGTCTTGAATAACTGGAAGAGATTAACAGAAAAATTACTGAAAAAAACTAAAGCATGTAATTGTTTGAGCAAATCATTAACTTCAATTTCATATATTATTGAGCACCAATTATCCTCACAGTCGGCAGGGTAACTTAAACAATCCTTTATTTTTTTCCTAAGTTTTTTTATTTTTCTAACCAACTATCTATTTCAATTTCAATTACTATTTCAGCATAAAATTGCTTGTAAAAACGTTTTCTTTTATCTATCATATCGGATGGGAAACATATCGTCCCCATACTCATGATATTTCTGAGATATAATTATATTTATTTTTTTATTAATATCATTAAGTTCACGCTCTTTAGTGATAAGGATTTTTATCGTCTCCATTTTCTTATAAAAAATTTAAACTTATTCGGTCATCCTCCCAAACAGCCGCCAATTTTACAGTCCTATCACTCTTTTTATTATTTTTTGTTTTAGTTTAAATTGCAATCCACCCTCGTTGCAGTATTTCATAACAAACGCTTTAGGTTTATTAATAACTAAAACAGGAAAATTTTTAACATCATCTCCGCTTAGACATAAAATTTTTTGCCCATCTAATTGTAAAAATATTGATTGAAGCCCAATAAATTTAACCTGTCTCAAACATATAATATTATATTCTTTATTCTCCAACATATTGGGTGTGAGATAATTAATCACATTAGAATCGGTTTTGAACCAGCTCTCCATTTTTAATCTAAAAAAATAACAAAAAAATGAAAGACATTTATGTTTGTAATAAATGTAATGTGACTATGCACAGAGGGCAAACAGCAAACGGAGATATATATCATATGTGTTATTCATGTTCTAAAATATATCAATTTGAAAAAACAAAAAAGATTGAAAACTCATATTACTATTTTAAAAACACAATTTTAAGAAATCTTACAAGAGACATTTCTGATCCAATTTTAATTCCCGGAAATAATGTTTATTTATATAATAACTTTTTCCATTTAAATAAAGGAAAGGGATTAAGTTCGAAAGACTCTGAAAGGATTTTAATTTTAGTTGGATATTATTTCAATTTTCTTATTCGAGAGAATACAAAGTTTATAAGGATAGGTAACATACCTAACGAAATGTTATTGAAAAAGTCATTGGAATTTTTATGTATTGATAAAAAATTTAAACCTAGATCAGAAGAGAGTTACCACTTTGGGAAGAATATATAACATATGCATTAAAAAATTAAACAACTAAGTTCTACAGCACTTCCTGACCGTGGGCTTTGTGCCCCAGTAGCAATAGTTTCAGGTTCGTAAATACCTAATGTTTCTATAGGTGGAGCTTTGGGTTTGTCCAACGTAATTCTTTTAATTCCATATCGGTAAAAGTTTCAACATCTAAAATTCTATTTCTATCTTTTAAATATTTTTCATATAATTCAACCGCGGTTGATAATTCATGAATCGTTATCTCTCCGTCATCCAATATTTTTTGCACATATAAATATAATTGATTTTTATATTGCTTGCAACATCTCTTAATGATTTATATTTTTCCTTTCTTTTTTTAAGATATAATTTAATTGCTAAAAGTATTGATAAGTTCCTGATCAATTCAAAACCTGATATTGAGCCAATTGAAATACCTAAAAATAATTGAGATAAATTAAGAGTTGGAATAGATTGTAAAATACCTAAAACGATTACACATAACATTGATAAGCTTCCAAATCCAATATTGAAAAATCCATATTTCTTATATGGTTTGAAACTCTTCTTACTTTTTTAGCATATAAATCATAATCATAATTTATTCGATCAACATTACTTAACATCTGACCTTTACGTTGGTTGAACCGGTCGCGTTCCCATTTATCTGCTTCAGATACCGACATTCTCGTCTATTTTTAATAGCACCAAAATGAATTCCCCACGCTCTTTGGGGATTTGTCCCGAGCTCAATAGGTATTGTATTGGAGTTATTCTTTCTTTTTTCTCCCATTTAAATCCTATTTTCCAAAACTCTTGAAGTATAATATGATTTTTTAATAACTTAATTAATTCTTGAAGCTTCTTATTATCCTGAACATTTACAGTACTAAATAAAAATTTGGTATGAGATTTGAATGTTTTTATATTTGATTCTTGTTTAGGAATAGGAATAATAACATTATTTTGCCGCATCGATGGAGTTCTACTAAAAGCCATTTTATATAGAAATATTTTATATATAAATATTTTATATTTGAGTAGGAGGTTTTTCCAAATAAGCAGTAGAGGGAAAAACATAACCAAACGACGTACTACCACATACAACTGCACCACGAATAAAATGTGCAGCATCCGCTCCACCAGTTCGAGCACCAAAACCCATAAGGGTTCCAGATTTATCTAAAGTTCCCCAAGTTCCACTATCATATGTGAAAACGTTCTGTCCAATGAGGGTAAAAGAATCACCAGCAACATTGTATGACTGTAATCGGTACCAAACCCTTTGATTTAAAATATTAACTTCAAATAAATGCCAATCACCGTTATCAATATTAGCATAGGCTACAGTTTGATCCGCATCACTACTAACATCGTTACGAACCGTAGATCCGTCTGATTTTTTATTACTCCAAACAACTCCAAACCTATCAGTCCACTCACTAGCAAACACTATCAGCCCGGCGTCGGTTGATAATCCAGTTCCAAATTCCGATGTTGGACGTTCGTGACAGTATGCATAAAACCAAACCGCATCTGCACCATCTCCTGTAGAATTAGCAACTCGGAAAAAGAAAGACGCAGATATATTTTGAAAATGTGTGAAATTGAATTGTAAAGCACCACTTACTCCAGAAGTTTCACGAGTAATTCTAGCGCCGTTTTGATAATCGATATAAGAAGCATCGCTAATTAAAGAACCGACTGGATATATATCTCCGGCGGTTGTTGGATTTTGATATCCAGACCAATTGCAAATTACTGGTTCGAACAAGGCCGCATCAATAGCAGGTATTCCATCCAATTTATTTTTATCGCTTCCAGACATTCTACCATTTGATGTTGGAGTAGCTAGCTGATCTACGTACGCTCGCGGAACTGCAGAAAGTATTTGAGTTGGCCAATTAAGATCTTGAATTTCAACACGGTGTTCAAATAATTGTATTTGACGAACCTCGATAGGTTGTGTACCGGTACCACCAGTTGGGAAGAATACGCTATAATATTTCCAAAAATTAGTCGTTAAATTAGATAGAGCAAATGATGTTGCTTGAACTGGTGATCCCGACGTAGTTAATGTCGTCCATGAATCGGTAGCAACATTTTTTGCGCGAACCGACCACCCCGAGGGTATCTCAATTGTTTCACTGCCTGTAATTCTTAATTCAAATATTCTTCTATTATAACCTAAAAATTCAAATTGAATTTCCATATTGGTTGTGGTTCCGGTATTTGGTGACCATTGTGTCGCAAGGCTTCCATCTCCAACTCGAAAAGCTGTGTTGCCATTTTCAGATGCTGTAAGAACAACATCAGGATTTGAAGTATTTGATGTAAGCGGCGTGGTAAAAATATCGGCGTCGGTTGCATTAGCTCGCTCGTTTACTTGGCCTAGAGTTATCGAGTCTGCGTTCTCTGTTCCAAATAATAAATTTGTTAATTTAAAATTATTCATATTAATATTACCACTACGAGTGGCAACTTGATTATCGACATAGTTCTTATCAACCACTGAATCACTAGTTGTAATTGAAACATTTATAATTCGGTTGTTGCTCATATCTAGGTTTCCGGTTGCGGTGGTTTGAACATAACGTGAATCAGAATCAGTTCGAGAATAAGAATCAGTTACATCTCTTTTTAAATTTAATCCATTATCAACTTCGGTTTTGGTATAAGAATCGGCTACGTTCCGTTTCAAATTTAATGAATTATCAACTTCGGTTTTGGTATAAGAATCGTTATATCTCTTTTAAATTTAATGAATTATCAACTCTGTTTTGGTATAAGAATCGGCTGTATTGCGTTTTAAATTTAATGAATTATCAACTTCGGTTTTGGTATAGGAATCGGCTACGTTCCGTTTCAGATTTAGTGAATCATCTATTTGAGTTTTAGTATAGGAATCTGCAACATTTCTTTTTAAATTTAGTTTAGTATCAACTTCACTTTTTTTATAACCTTCATCTTCATTAATATATCGATTATCTCCAAATGTAACACTTATTCCACCAGATGTGCCACCACCACCACTACTTGTTGTTCCGTTCCATGAGGGTGTTCCAGAAAATAACATTTTTACTGTCTATTTTATAGAGTCTAAAATACCCCTAAAGTCTTCGGGTCTTTCCTTCGAGTTATTAATTTTATATAAAAAATATAACGCGCTGCCCGCAATAACTTTTATCAAATGTTTGAAATTGTTCGTGATGATCTCCACATAAACGATTTTTAGTATGATTAAATTTGTCTTTTATTTCCTGTAACGGAGGAAGCGCGTATGAATCAAAAAAATAAACAAGTTTTGGTTTTGAATAAACTGCTGACCAATGAACACCATTTTCTTTTGTTGTTTCAATATTAACAATGAAACATCCATATTTGGTAAGTCTTTTATCTCATCCGCATAACACATCTGAATGGTTTTATTTTTAACTGCCTCGCCCAATTTGTTAATTCGATATTGCTTGTTGTGTCGTTCCATATCTTTGTTTAAAATCATCCCACGTCATGGTCATTTTATGTTCCTGAAAAACTCTTGGTTTTAGTTAGTTTCGTAGGTGTGGGTTTTAACAATTCCTTTCTTATTTTATCAGCTTGTAACTGCCTTAATTTTGCTAGTTCTAGTTCGTAATTATCTTCAGCTTTTTTAACTTTTTCTGATTGTTTTTTTATTAAATTATTATTATTATTACCCATTTTTACTATAGGAAACGGACAAAGTCCTCGAACCTTTGGTTCGGCTAAACCTGTTTTATACGTAAAATTATTGTTATTGACTGCCCACCAAAACTTATTAATCTATCGCTTTCATCTACAATCCTAATATAAATTGATTGAACATTATATTGATTTAATGGGTAATATATTGGGGTTTGAGGTGATACAATCATTTTCTCTCCAATTGGAACAGCAAGAAATGGGATTGAATAAATAATTCCACGTTGAACCAAAACTCCATTATTATCTGTTATATAACCACCGTTTGATATGTCGGTTGTTATATTAATTGTATTAACTCCACCCTCAATATTTCCACTGTATCTCCGGTGCTTGATGTGGTAACTATTCGGGAATTAAATCCAAGTATGGTTCTGAGTGAATTTGCAATTGTGAAATCAACCTGATATCCGGATCCTAGTGATAGTGTGAATCTGCCAGACGGTAAATCAACCCTATAACAATTGCGCCTGATACCCAATCTCCATTAGTTGTTAATTCTCCTTCTATATAAGCATTCAAATCAGTATAGCTATACGCTCCTGGGTTAACGCTAAATGTTGTCCAATTGGCTCCGGAATCTTTAGAATATCTAAATTGATTATTTGTTGCATTAATTAATTGAGGCATGTTAAAAACCGAAAATAGTATTAAACCTATTTGATAACTTAGGCTTTGATCAAGTTGTAATGGATCGCGCAATTGAATCCGTTGCTCGCTGGTTGTCATTATAAACTGTAATGTTGTACTAAATTTTGAATTAGTTCGATCTACCAATTGTTTTATAGTATCTAAATTTGTAGTCATTTTTATAGTGGGAAATTATTCTTCTTCCTCATCGTCTTCTTTTATAAGATCTTTTAAGATTCGATTTTTCCTTTCTAACCTCGGATTGATATAAATATGTTTGTATTGGCTATCATCCCAAATTTTTTTACACATACTTTTAAATGGTTTTGCATCCAACCCGGGATTAAATCTAGCGTGAATATTTTGTAAATCATAATTATCTAAATCAAACATTACACAACAACTTGCATTCTTTTTTATAATCGATTCTAATTCTCTAAAGGACTGTGTTAGATAAAAAGCTCCAATTCCATCTCCTCTACCACTAACAAAAATTTCCTTTTGCAATTCTTGATCACCGTCATTAATACAATCATCAAAAATAATTAGTGTTTTATCATGTTTTGGAATTTGATCATAGGCTAATCGGGTTGATACTCTAACAGTTGGAGCTCGTTCGGTGATGTTTTCTGGCTGTTGTGCCATTGTTTTACATAAATCCTCAATGTCATCGAGTTAAATCGCGGTTCGTCATCATCCTCATATTGCTCATATGCTCTTAACATTCTAAACAAGACATCTTTTTTTAATTTGTTTTTTAATCCATGTTTAAGAAATTCATAATATTTTATTCTAGGTTTATTAGTATAAATTATTAAATTATTATAGTCTAACATTCCATCTGTTGTTAATAAATCGTAAACAAAGTGTGTTTTTCCTTTACCTGATCCTCCGATTACTAAACAAAGAAAAGGATCATTTGGAAATATCTTATCGTGTTTTGCCTTTACCATTTTTAAAGAAATAATTTAAATAGGCGCGACGGTCGGAGACCTGCGCCGCTTACAGCGGGGCGTCCCGAACAATCGTGCCATCAGCTTTAGCAATTGACATATATTCCTCTAGAAACAATACGTGGGCGTCAAGTGCCTGATTACCAGTTTTATTAATCTCTAACATATAATTAAGTCCAATATTGGCTACGTTTTCTTTCTGTGCCGTTAGATCATAAACAACCACTGGATGAATGTTTAGAAACTCTGTGGGTGTGTACTGAGGGACGGCATACGCTTCATTTTTAGCATAATCTTGATAATATTTTATAAAATCATTAACATTATTATTTGCTATATTTAAATTTAGGGGTCTTTAACCGGATAATATTGATCATCAACCTGCAGGCGGATATTCTGAACATTAAACTCGTTAATAGCTGCAGCCGCATTGTCTGTTGCGGTGGCTGCTTGTTCTGCTATGGCACCGGATTGAAGCCAATATAAATCCCCATTTGCTCTTTTACTCCTTCTATTTGTTATCTTAAACCAAACAAAAATATATCTCACCCGACGTTTTGATGTCAGTATTTGCCACTGGAATGAATCCTGGTTATTATTAATGGTTCGCATAAAATGTCGACGATTCAAATAAAATATTTCCTGATCATGCGTTAACTGATTATCGATGTGTTTTAAAAGTGGGGCTGTTACCTCAATAGTTGGTACGACTAATTGAATTGAATCTATACGAACTGCTATATCGGTTGAAATTGAGGTTCCATAAAGTATCCTAGGCTGATATCCACCAGATATTTGCAACTGTATCCCAAATTTTAATCCTTTCCATACCCGATTTGGTGAGAAAAACCCAAATAGTGGAAAGATTGAAAAGTCCTGCTCATATGCTGTTGCTGTGGTTAAAACCGCGACTGGGAATTTATTCTGACGATCTATAAAACCAGTATTAATATCTTTTGTATTAGTCATAGTGGTTACAACTGGAACTATGTTTGTATTAAGGTAAACAATTAGCGCTGCAGTATCTGCACCGGCTGCGTTTTGTACATTAGGGAAAACTACTGCTTGACCGTTACCTTTATCCGGCATCCACCCAACATTATCACCAACTTGTTTTGATAAATAAGTATAATTTAAATGTTTCAAAACTCCATTAATCTCTGCGGGGTTTGATGATGTCTCAACCTCAGCACCATTAACAGTTAGTTGAGCTTGGGAAAAACATTTATAAAACCAATCATTTTCTATTATTATTCCGGATCGATCTGCGATATCTCCGGCTGCAAGAGCAGTTCCATCATTTCTAGTATACAACCATCTAACACGGAAAAATGCATTTTTCATATCCAATATAGTGTTGGTTGCGCCGATGTCAAAAGTTACCGTTCCAGTAGTAAAGTTATTTGAATTATCACTTGTTGGTAGGGTATAATTTAAATCTCTTGCTCTGACCTCATTAATATACTGTCGGTGCTTTTTGAAATGAAATTTATCACTCCACATAGTTTTTGTTTCAGCCATTTTTTTAAGTTAAAAAAGTTTTTTATGTTAAAAAATGAGTCAATTTATGGACGTTGATGGAGAGTTAGCGATTTATAAAGAGAAGCAAAGATATTCTGATTTTGTTAGAAATTTACAAAAAAGAAAGTTAGGAATACAATTAGCTGGTGAAAGATTTGCTGCTCCTTTTGTTAAGCCTATTACTGGGAAAATTAGTGAACTAGAAAAAACAGATAAAGATCTTCTGGAAAAAATTGCTAAAAATACTGAGCCAAAAGAGGATGAACTTTTAGATGAGCCGCCTACTTATGAGACTGATCAAGCAATATTTAGAGTTGCAGAAATTAGACGTGAAGAGATTAGGGGTGGAGTTGAACAATATCCGAGACCTGCACCAACTAGTATTGCTGTTACAGATTTAGGTAATAATAATTATCGAATTGGTGGAGTTGATAAAAATCGGAATGAACTATATACAGAATTGGGTGGAGCATATAATATTGTTATGAACCCTAGGGTAAAGTTTAACCCTGATTTATATACTAGGGATGAATTAATAAGTGCTAGAATTTTTTATGATGCGTTAGGAGGAGCTGTTAAAAATACCAGCTTGTATAAATGGATTGTTAATTCTATAAATAACAAACCAGCTGTTGGTGATGGATTTAAAACACCGCGAAAACTTGTTTTAGCTGCTGCGAAAGCTGCTGGACATACTGGAGTTTAATTAATTGTTAAATTTATTTTTTATAAAATGGAACCTAAAAAGATTTGTATTAAGTGTAAACAAGAAAAACCAATGACGAAAGAATTTTATTTTTGGAGAAATGATTCAAAAAAATTTAGAAATGATTGTCGATCTTGTCATAATACCTCATCTACTATTTGGATGAAAAACAATAAAGATAAATTTAATGAATATAGAAAAAACAAGTATCACAATGATGATAATTACAAACATATTGTTTTAATTAGAAATAGAATAAATTGGGCGTTGAAAAATTTTAATGACAAGGACTATATCTCATATCTTGATTGCACAAAAGAATTCTTTTTTGATTGGTTAAATTTCACAAGAAAATATTATGTTTCAAAAGATTATACTGGAAATTTAGATATTGATCATTTCATTCCCGCTTCTTCGTTTAGTTACAAAGATGAAGATCAGATGAAAAAGTCTGAACATTGGACAAATAAAAGATACTTAACTAGCGTAGATAATAACTATAAAAAAGTTAAACAACCAACCATTGAAGAGTTTGCAAAACAATTGGTGCTTTCATGTATTTTTAAGGCTATTAAAAATGAACCAAATAGTGTTTGAAGGAGGATTGTTAGATGTTCAAAAAGGATTAACAAGCTTACCACCAATCTTTACTACTGGTAAATATACAGGGGAACTACACCTACCATCAATGAACTTCACAGGTTAACCCGTGGCCTGAGTGAGGAAGGCAATGTCCTTGCTAGTCACTATTTGTGGCGACATCTCCAAATTGCGTGAAACCCGTCATACAGCTTCAAGTACCACTTCAATTGAGAAATCTTTTGAAGGAACAGAGGTAACTCCTCTTCCCAATCGTGCTTTGCACGCGAACCTATGGTTCGATGGTAAAAAGCTTGAAGACATGGTGGCAATGCGCAGCCAAGCTCCTAAGTATTTTAAATATAAGGAGAAGGTTCAGAGAGCAGACGGAGATGGGCGGTAATTATCGCCGCTTAAGGTGTGCTCCAGCCTCATTCGAAAGATTGAGGGTAAACTACCCGGCACTCGCTTAGATTTGAGATTAAATCCTGATGACACTCCAAAATCTGATTCAATTCCAATAAATGGTATTGACTGGTTAGCATATTATCATGACTTAGCATACAGAGATGCTGATAAGAACTCACCCGAGGAAGCATTAAGATTAAAACATGAAGCCGATAGAAAAATGATTCAAGGATTAGATAACCTACAGGGATTATCGGTAGGTCAAAAATTAACTAGATGGATGGTTAAAAAGATTTTGCAGTCTAAAGTTAAATTTGGTTTGGGAATTAATTACAACCAACATGGAAATAATTGTGTTGAGTGTTTGTTATTAAGTGGTAGTGGGCTAAGTTTTGATGAGGCAAAGGTTCTTCATAAAGAATACCGAAAACCTAAATTTTATAGAAAAATCATGACCTTCAAAAAGAATGAAATTTGGTATGCTGATTTAATGTCGATGCCAAATGAAAGAGGATATAAATATATCTTAACCATACTAGATGGTTTTACTCGATACGCGTGGGCTGTTCCTTTAAAATCCAAAAAAGGAGAGGAGGTTGCTGCTGCTTTTAGAAATCTTGGAGAAAAAAGCGAAAGATTGTGTGTTGATGAAGGAAAAGAATTTTACAATCCTCATATGTATAAATTGTATCATTTTGAAAAAGGAAAAGAAAGGAAAAAAGACGCGAATGGGGAGTATATTAATAAAATTTATTCTATTTATGGAGAGAGTAAAAACGCATTAATAGAAAGATTTAATCGAACTTTAGGTAAGAAATTATGGTTTCAGTTTAGTCTTAATGGTAACCAAAAGTGGGTAAAAATATTACCAGACGTAGTGAAAGATTATAACAATTCATATCATTCAGCTATAAAGATGACTCCTCAACAAGCTTATAACAAACCTGAAAATGTTAAGGTTACTTTTGGAGAATTTGAAAAAAAGAAAACTAAAGGTTTTAAAGTTGGTGATTCTGTTTATATCTATAAATGGAAAGATAAGTTTGAAAAGGGAAGAAAAGGATATTGGAAGATAAGTGAGAAATTTACCATCAGTAAAGTTTTAAATACAAATCCTACAACCTATATAATTGCTGATAAGGATGGTGAAGAAATATTGGGTTCTTTTTATGAGAATCAGATATTATCTGCAAACTAAGTTCGATCAGTTACTTAAGACAACATGGTAGTAAATTTTTTATAACAAACAAAAACAATATTATTACAATAATTGTTACTAATATTATTATTGACATTTGTTCAACTGTTATCAAACTTAAATTTTCATTAAGTTCATTAATCGGCACATTTCCGATGTAGGAGTAATCGTGCAAAGCACGCGAACCATGGGTTCGATTTACCTTCATTTTTTTATATATATTTTTCACAATAAATGTCGTTTCTGTTATAGAATAATAGTTCATTTTTTAAATATTTTTTTCACATAAAAATTTCACTTTCATTCTCTGATTCACTGGTTTCATATGAACTATTTGTTGATTCGGAATCTGTTGATCTAACCTCCCAATCATCCGAATTTAAATAATCTCCAAGTTGAAATATTAACTCACCCTCTTGTTCTAAATCATACATCTCATCTAGCTCTAATGGATAAAGTTTTAGGTCGTGCTTGTCGTCATATTTTAAATAAACTTCATCAACTATTCCATTCAAAATATGTTGTTTTATTATCTCTGCATTTTTAGCAACAGTCTCAAAAGTATCACTAACAGAAAAGGTGTAAACTCGGGTCATTTTTAGTAACAGAAAAAGACCCTTCGCGCCTGCGGCGCGGGCAAGGGGTTATAGAGTAGTAGTATAGAAAAAGACGCTTCTAGATCAGACCTTATTTTAATGACCGTTTGTAAGGTCTTAAGAGGGGGGACGCGAGGGGGGTGTTGGGGAGTGTTTGGATGTGTTGGGATGTGATTTTTATTGTTAGGGGTGATTATGGGTGATTAGATGTGTTAAGGGTGTTTAGATGTGTTTTTTTATTTACCCCCCCGTGTCCCCCCTCTAGACCCTTAAAACGGTCATTAAAAAAGTGCTCTGGGTCTAGAAGCGTCTTTTTCTATACTACTCACGAGTATCCAGTATCCGAAAAGCAGAAGCCATTATAATTTAACGATTTGTGTAAGGACTCTGGGAAAGTTATGCAAATTTGTTGTGTCGTCCCAGGCAAATAAAGCATTCCTAAGTCTCCGTGAAAATCACGGTAACATAAAATTCAAGCATCTACTTAAATTGTTGGATAGTCCATCTCTGCTGTTTTCAAGTTTCTGAGCTTTTAATTTTTCAATAAAAAATTAATACTGTATTCAATACCCACTCGTGCTTTTAGCGCACAACGGCTCATGCGGTTCGATCCAGTTTCTGGATGCGTCAAACACATCGGGAGTGATCCCCAGTCATCAGGGTCGAGCTGGTGGCATGCTTTACTCATCGAACATGACGTGCGAGTGGCAACTTCCACAGATTCCAGACCTCACAACCGACGTGACCCTCCTGAACATATCGCTTGCCAAAGGGGACAGCATGTGGCTGACTGCAGCCGCTGCCTCCGGTCCAGGACGCCGCACCTTCCATGTTGCACTCGACTGGAATACGATCAGCATCAATAGGACACTCGAGCCAGCTGTCGACGTTCGGATGCACTTTAAATCGGACAGTTATTCAGAATCAACGGGCTTTCTGATCCACTTCCGCCTATATAATGGTGAATAATGAATAGTTTCTACTAAGTTTTATACAAAGTATTAGCAACACAGATCACTTCATTTACACTCAAACACATAACAGTGAAGCAGCCGACACCACAGCCACAGCCACAGAATGGTGTAAAACTGGGGAGAGGAAAAGTTTCTCAGAAATAGTTTCAGTAGATAGTAAGCAGACATCGGTTAGGAGCTTGAATATTTACTACCACCTATTGAATAGTACGAGCCATGATATTTCCACCGCGCATGCAAGATAAGGCGGTTGCAGATCGATGTACTCCTAAAAAAGGTTCTGTCAAGAGTGTCTCTGAATTCTCCCGATGGCTTCTACGCTTGAGAAAGACCCAGACATGCCAGATGTCGTTGCTCACGTCTGAGAATCAGGAAGGCAAGCCATTCCCCCAAAAGTTATCGCTGTGTTATTGTACCAGTGAAGGCCCATCCCTCCCATTCACTCATATTATTTGGACAACTTGTGTCGCAAAGTGTAGCAATTAAGATTCTTGATGCGCAATTTACAGCCATTTAAAATCGGACTTTACTGCTATTACAGCCTCGGAGGAACCTGAAGTTACTTGGACGGACAGTCCACTCCCATCAACCGGCCCGGAGTTGTCTTCAAATCTTGTCAACATTTTTGCTGTTGCCTGTTTTTCCTTTGCGGTTGGTTGGCTGGCTAGCGTTGCCGTTTGAAGCTCGTAAGCGTTTGGTTGAAATGGCCAAGGCTGCATGACAAAAAATCCAAGTTTGATATAATAAACATGAATCTCTCATCAACCTCTCATTTTGGCTCCATAAATTTATTTTGAACTTATCAGCTTTCGCATTATACTCGCAAAAACTTAAAATCAGTTTCCTCAAGACGAAAAGAAGATTGAAGATGAAGAAGAATGAAAAAATATTAATGCTGGGTTTCATTTTTTCTGTAACAATCGATTTTGTTTATTTTTTATTGGTTAAAAATGGATCTCATTTTTTTAATTACCGTCTCTCTATTTTCCTGTTCTTTTCTGGATTACATAAAATTTCCAGTGAAAACTTTGTGACTGTTATCACTGAATCATAATATTTAATACTTATATTTGCATGTTACTTTAATATCAAGCGCGCTTATTCGGCTCTCAAATCGGTCTTCCCTTATACTTTCATATAATGCTACGATACGACCGGATACTGTGGAAATTTTGAAGGGTATAAAAAGCTCCAAGAACAAATACAATTCTGTATCTATGTTTGCCCATCCCATTGTCGTTTGCAGTGTTGCCTATATTTAAAAAACTGCAAGCAAACAGCCGAAATGCAAATTTTGTTCGTATTTATTTTGCGTCTATCTACACGGCGTGTAAAATACTGCACCTAAATCAGTATGTAATTTTGGTCTTGACTGACGCTCTAATGTCAATTTACATCACAAATAATAAATACATGTGTATAGACTATAGTCTCTGCAGAATGTAGCTATTGCACGACACAAACACGAAAAAGACGATGACAATGTGAGACGACGGTACTTTCCGGCTTTGCAACCGTGCTATCAGTAGCCCGTCTATTCCTAGTTTCCATCTGAACTGTATGTTTTCTAGGCCGCTTTCCTCAACACAGGAAACATAGACATTAATCTAAAAATTCGCATGCACAGTACGATAAAGAATTGTATGCCCCCACTAGCCTCCAACACAAATGAAACTGAGTAAAGTCGATATAATCTCCATTATTTCCTCAAACTGTAGAACTTTTTTTCGAGAATAAAAGGATCGGCGCAAACAACATGGCAAATATTTAATAGTATACTAATAGACGAGAATAGGAGTAAAAGTTTTTTTGCCCAGTAGACGACAGGGCCGTGAGTATGAGAACGTTACTCAAGGACTCCTCAAGTGGAAGGACGGGACGAGAAGATGTACATTTGTATATATCCTGTGCCCAAAAGCCATTAAAATGGACGGCTCAGCTCATCGGTTTTATGGGTCTGCTTTATCATTCTTAGCTGACTGTATATAACAATGTTAATATGTGTAATTGAAATGATAAAATAGATTAATAAAGACAATAAATCGAGCCGTGCAATGCGTTTTATGGTTTTTAGGTACATGGAAAAAAAAATTAACAGAATCCTAATTTTTTGAATGAAAAGCTTTATGAACATCGATAGAGCAATAAGAAAGGCACAACATATCAAAAGATGAACACTGGGTCTGCCTCCTATCGAAGGCAAAAACAATTGTTGTCCTGAAAATGAAAACTTCCTATCTCCGTAGTGTATTTTTCGGAAAAACTGCCTTCTAAAATTTTCCAAGAAACGAGATTTCCCGTCCCTCTACTTGAGGAGTCCTTGACGTGACAGTAGGATTTAAAAACTCCCATATCGAAGGTGAGAACGAGGGGTTTGGTGAGAAGGGAACAGTCTAGTAGTTCGGCGAGAATCCTTTTTGGAAAAGACAATTGGGACATACTGCATCGTCAAAAGAAAGGAACATTTTGATTAAAGCTTGACCCGTTTCGGTGAATCAAAAGTAGTGCTAGCTAACACTGACACATCCTTAAGTCATAAGTATCGGATTAATTTTTTACTTCGTGAATTTAGCAAACCTATATTTGAGTATAAGTTTATGCAATCAGCTAAATCAGCAGTACTCTAGAGATAGTATCTAGAATAGTCTTCAACCTGAACTAAAACGCCCAGAGGCAAAACAACACAAGATTAACACCGCAGCGTTTCCGCTTTTGAAACTTGTCTCGTTTAAGAAACTTTTTTTAATTCAGCTTTTTCGATCCACTCCGAACAACAAAGCAGGAACTCGCAGAATGAAAAAGTTCATTGCTTGCATCGCATCCCGAGCGCTATACCAATTCAAACTGCTTAAGCTAACTTTTTAACACCTGTCATCTTGCTCCGATGGATGTAATGTGGCTTGTGTAATATTTATATTCGCACCATATTTATATTAGTTCGTCAAGATGCTCGTATGGGTTATGATTTAACTTTAAATCATTGTAACCGTATGGCAACTCTATTGTAATATTTTCTATTTATCAATATGTTCTTATAAAAAAATAAGGCAGCACCGGTTTCAACGAAATATAGGCTTTTTTTATGGTCTTGTTCGATCTACTCACAAAAAAAGCTTACTGAAAAAAAGCTTCTTTTGTCTTCTATTTCGAATGTTGAATCAAAATTCTGGAAGCGCTACAAACTTTTAAAGATCTATTGTTAAGAGACAAGAAAATAAAAAAACTAACGGTTACCAAGGGAACATTGGTAAATAACTGTTACGCTCGTATAACAGTAGTCATTTTCCATAGTTCAGTTGCGAGTTGATATTTTTAACGAATGTTAAAGTCGATGCTTGACGTTTTGGTGATTTTAAAAGGTGTTGTGAAGTTAGGCGTTGTGAAACTAGATTCTTAACTTATGCATTGTGAATATTAGGGCTTGTGAAACTCCACTATGCAAGTAAAAATTCATGGATGGCGGAAAAGTGGTGAGAAAAGATCGGCGAGAGAAAGAAAAACGAATCGGATCGAAAGCAGCAAAAATATTGGCCTCGGACTACCGCTGCACTAAATATAATGCAGAAAATTAACATAGAATCTATAATGATTCTCAGAGAATATATCATGATTCTCAGAGAATATATAATGATTCTCAGAGAATATATAATGATTCTCAGAGAATATATAATGATTCTCAGTTAATATATAATGATTCTTAGTTAATATATAATGATTCTCTTGGTCAAAACGCCAAGGGATTTCAACTGAAGCACCGAAATGAAGCCCGAAGTACAGCTTCAAATCAAACCCACTGCGATCGGTAACTGGCCGGGCCAGTCAACTTTGAATGATGAGGTCCACCCTAGTCTAGAGCCTCAAGTTGACAAAACTGACAGAATTCAAGTGAATTCTATTCCTTTTGCGCAACGAAGGGACCTGGATGGAGTTCTTCAGCCTTCTAATTGACGGACTGATCCGACAGGTTTATAATATATCTATTCTAGAGAGTGACCAAACCCAATAAGTGTTTTGAACTGATAATTAGATAAAAATATATGCAGTATCCAGTGTTTCCAGGTACTCGTAATGAGCTCTCTATCGAATGTTTAAGCAGCATCTTGAGGTAAAACTACAGGGCCTGGTTGCATAGACCTGTTTGTTTGATGCAACGATTTTTATTCAATATATTTGCTGCAGAATTAGTTGTTGTTGTGGTTATTCTTTTAATAATTGCAACTCGTGGGCTATGAGCTTGCAAAAAGTGAGATACCTTCCACTTCAACATGGCAGCTCTCACTCGGCTGCCGTATTTGTAGCAGGTAAAGTTGAAATTTGAAGTAGAGAATGGAGCTGTCAGCTAGGTTCACGCGATTGCACTCGATGCTGTCGATCTGCAGTGAGTGAGAAGTTCTGGGTGTTTTTCTCTAGATGGAGTCAGAGTTTTGGCAGCTGTTAGTGGCCTGCTTTCTATGGCCCAACGATCAACCAATGAACCTTGAATAACATTAATGAACCTTGAATAACATCAATGAACCTTGAATAACATCAATGAACCTTAAATAGCACCATCATTAATGTATAAAATAAAGCTTCGAGTACATATACGTACATGTAAGGCATCGCAAAGCCAATAGCATAAACCAGCTCAAAACATACATTCATTAACGCAACTTTATCACCAGAGACAAGTTATCATCATTCCCGACTTCCGGACTCCTATCTGGTGGGATGAGAAAAATGAAACCGTACAAGCAAACATGGATTGGCAAATATTAGGAAGTATTGGTTTTTGCGAGCTATCTCAGCCAAGGAGCAAGCAAACTCATCCATCCCATAGATTTCAATACGACGAAGGAGGTGGTTTGAACCATAGACTATCACGTTTTTTCAACCAAACTCATCCAACGGGCGAGCAATCTCAGCCATAGCTTGTTTATTAAGCGAAAAATCTAATTGGTTCGTATATAAGAGGATGTTTGTCTCAACTGAGCCATCGGAGGAGGAGGAAAGAAAGAAGGGAAGAGGAAATGAATGGGCAGACAAGCTATGGCTGAGATTGCTCGCCCGTTGGATGAGTTTGGTTGAAAAAACGTGATAGTCTATGGTTCAAACCACCTCCTTCGTCGTATTGAAATCTATGGGATGGATGATTTTGCTTGCTCCTTGGCTGAGATAGCTCGCAAAAACCAATATTTCTTTTTCATGCATGTATGTACCCTGCCAATTTCGTAAATCACTTCTCAATGTCACTATCTGATAAATTTCGTCCGCACGTGGGATTTTGGAACTGACGCAAAAGAGCTTGTATTTTTGCAAGTTTTTATTCAAGTCGTCTTACCCGTTTCAAATCCTCTTTCCTAAAACATAACCTGCTCACTTGGCTTAACTCTATGCTAACTTTAGCGGGTTTTTATATTGTTCCAAAACTCCTCAATCCAGTGAAAATAATAAAACTGAACTCCAACACCTGAAACCAGCGTTCCCCAGCTTTCACTAGTTGGTTTCCGTGAACATTCTCCAAGTGTCTACAAATCATTTTTACCAGATTTCAGTCTCTTATCCACAATAATTCTTGCAAACAAAAATTCTAACACCTAACTAACCCAGTTGCTCAGACTTTTGTTGCACAAGCACTTTTCGAAAATTTGGAATTTTAGAAGGTCATATTGTATTATAGTAGAATACTAGAATATGCAGCATATAGTAAGCAACATTTGAACTAAAACGACTATAAAGTGAGTGCTACGAGGTATTGCAGAATGACCTAACTACTCAGACAACTTGAATGCACAGTTACCGTATAACTGCTGGTAATTTTTTTAAACAGCTAGACTACTTTCGTAGAAATATCAAGCCTGACAATTGGTGCGACCTTTTTATGAAAAAATGCTGAAAACAAAAAGCATATATTTCAAGCTACCATCAAGGTATAGTTGTTCAGTCTGAAGCTTTAGCAAAAATGAATGATATAAAATGTTGGACTGTTATAGATACGCTCGTATTTAACTTGCTCTGGAGGACTAGAACGATATCGTTGAGTGTAATCATATTGCTGGTCTGAGAGTATGAGATCCATCAATTGATGATCAATCCATTAATTTTAGACCAGGAGCTCCCAGAAACCTGCTCCAATCCTTTACTCTTAGGCGACTAGATAAACTCTGCTACCAATTTAGATTTTCGGGAACATGCATTAGGGAGAAATGTATCTACAAGTATCTACTTGCAGAGACATTGCTGAAAGCAAAATTGTAGCTAAAAGCAATTCCAGCTGAGTGGTCAAGTGGGCCGCTTTACTGAAAAACTACGCGCCAGCAAGTTATGCTAGGAATAAAATTCTGCTTCAAGACTCTACCTGTAGCTTTTGAATAATACAGTTCTGAAGTACATCAATTTATAGTTGTTTTTCAACAACAAATGTTTGAAGAGCCGATAAAATTCCCAGAGCATATATAGAAAGAACTTAATACTATAGTTGAAGTTGAAAACGACTTTAAACAGATTGCGTCCGACAATTTTACGACAATGGGACTCTATATTCGCGATTTGTGTAATTTATTTATTAAACTAGTAAATTAAGATAGTAAAAAACTAAAAGAATCGACATTTTATTTATAGCTTAATGAATATTTTTTGTTTCGGGCGAGATGAGATACTCGTAAAAGGTTCTTCTATTGTGTTTTTAGTTAATTGATTTAATTCAGTTAGTTGGATACACTTGGGTCTCGCTCAATATATTTATAGTCAAAGCATGCACGATGTACATTTTTCAATCGTTAGCTAACATTGGCACGTTAAACTGAACACTGATTGTGCAATAACTTCTCAATAGATGTCAAAGCAAACTATTCAATGAGTCATCATGCAACTAAATCACGTTGCACTGTCACAACATCTTCTTTTAATTTTCTGCAAATAACTTAACAGTAAACAACAACAGTTCTACGGAGAAAGTCTTTTCCGCGAAACTTTGATCTGAATTAGTTATTCCGGAGGCGAGTTATTAAGCTTATAATAGTAAATTTAACACAAATCAAACTTAGGAGCATCATTGGCGGGAAGAGCGATGCGCAGAAGGCAACCACCGTGAAAGCAGCGGCTCGAATTGAGTTTTAATTTCTATATGTATCTAGGGAAAATCGGTGAGCTATATGCTATGCTGCAATGTCCCCCTGAATCTCTTTATTACGATTTACTAAGAGTTAGGGAAAAAATGCTATGCAGGAAAAATCGTTAGGGGAAATTATCAGTTGTCCCGGCTACGGCAAGAGTGAGATTAGTCAATCTGCAGGTAGAACCGGTTATAACTTGCGAATTTCAGGTATAAGGATTTTATTTTCCTTAAGGGTTGTAGCCTAGTGGTTAGAGCGTCGGACTCTCTACTGAAAGGTCGAGGTTCGATTCTCGACCCACTTTGAAAAATTTGTCCACTTGTGCACCATCGAATTTCAAAAGAGCTCCGTTCCACATGTTATGATTGTCTCCAAACGATTCTATCAAACTCTCTAACCGACCTTTAATTGACGTTTATTCCATGACTAGCTACTTGAATTGCTGTTGAAACGCAGAATCAATTTTCTGACGACGAGGCCCTAGAAATAACTTCTCCTAACAACTTTCCAAGGTCGACATGAGGAATTTACGTAGCTTTTGGCTTCAAATTTTGTATTTTATTTTAGTCCCCACTTCTTCAAGCCCTAACCATGGAGGAAAGAATGAAGGACTTTTTTCCATGGCCCTAACAGAGAACAAAGCATTACTCAGCATATATCAATGACTAAAATCTGTCGAATTTTATAACGCATATATCATCCAGTTTTATTATGCGTAAATGTCAGTCCTACATTCCTGCACGCTATTTGAAAAGCGAATTTCATACTTACCAAAAGATGGCCTTGTTTCCCGAAAATTAAAACATTAGCCATATTTGGCTCTCGTACATTTTACTTCACTGTCGCTGTTTTGTGTCTAATTCTACGTAGTCGACAACTCAAAGAAGCTCAAAGCGCATACTCGTGAATGCAAAATACGAGCGACAAAAGGGAGCTATTGTTAATTGCTTCCGTTGACAAAAGCTGAATGAAAAAATAGCATGGAGCTTTCGCAAAGCAGTCAAATTTTGCTACTGAATCGAAGTGTCAGCTCTTGAAAAGCAAGTTCAGGCAAGCGTTTAGTAAAACGATTATTTCGCTCAGAACCAGCCTCGCAAAAAAAGCGACACAATGAAAACAATGCGCTGATCGGCAATTCATTTTGAGAAGTGTCTTTACTTTTTTATACTCTTTCAAAAAGCCTTTTCGAGACTTCAGCCTTGAGGCTTTAGAGGCTTTTTAGAAAAAAGTATTTCTAACTCACAAGGCAGTTGTTACGCTTCATGGCTTCAAAAAAGCACTTCTCCATGCATTCCTGGCTACCTTTTAGTGGGTCGGAGATACGCCTGTTTATTTAGTTATAGACATATAAAATTACTCGATTTTATGTGGAATTCCAGCGGTTTCGAGTCTGCACGTATTGAAATGTACAGAGTTCAACCGTTGCTAACCGAGTGTGCCAAAAAGCCCTCGATGGAGACACCAACCGTAACTTTTTAAGCGAGCCCTGCTCCCACACTGGCTATGTTGTGAACGAGTGGCGGGAAGCTGAGCTGCCCAAAGCAGCTCTCGTCTCGATCGTCACCATCTACGAGTACATGTACAACAGACAGATCTACTGCGTTGAAGGGCTCAACCATGCAGTTCTTACTTCAGCTAGACGGTTTCGAGTGCAACCGAGTGATCCTCAGCTCACCATTTTCGATTGAAAACTTCACATGTTAGGGCTACGAATCTGCGAATTCACAGGATTCGAGTTTCCAAAGATGAAATTAGCTCACTGATGTAGTCGTTTTTAATGAATTCAAACAAATTTGTAACAGATTTCATCAACCATTTCTTGCAACAATAACAGAAACTTATGATTATTTTAGCTAAAGCTGAAGAAATATTATCATGTGTCTTTATTTTGCATTATAATGTTCCGTCTATTAAAGTGCAAACTCAAGCAGAAGGACAGGAAAATACGAGGCCCAACGTTTATCTTTTATATGTTTTGATTTTCTTATAGCCCGATTGATATTCGCATTGAACAATCTTTGCACAGATTGTCCATTCGAGATTGTGAAATAGAATTAGAATCCTATAATAGAATCCTAATTTTGACACAAAAATCTCTATCAATAACAATAGAGCTATAAGAATGGCATGACATATCAAAAGATCGGGTCGAGTTTGCCTCCTATCAAAAGCAATAACCATTTTTGCCCTGAGAAACGAAAACCTCCATTCTCCGTGATGTATTTTTCGGTAAAACCTGCTTCCTATTTCTCATCCTACTTAAGTAGTCCTTTGTATTAACCCTGTGTGTTGTGGGTGACCTGCTTAATACCATTGGCTGAATCTGCTCTATGAGTTTTCCCAGCTAATTAGGTAGATTTTCAGCCCAACGCCAGCAAGTCACGTATAAAAATATACACAATTGACGGAAATATGCTCTGCTTTTTCGTATTTTTACACACCATTTTGAATCTACCGTTAGCTGAGACATGCGGCATGTTTACTCGTGCGCTCTTCTCTGGTCCGTTGCTATTATAGCTTTTACATCTGCTTCTGCCACCTGCCCAGGTAGTTTTAAGTTTACAACCGCAATCGAGGGTTCAAGCAAAGCTCCCGTTGAGTTTTTGGCTTTGCCTGCCCCAGACGACTTGCAGTGCTCTTTGCATTGCCGAAGTAAAGCGGCTTGCTTTGGTTTCTACCTCAAACTGCGACTCTGCCGACTGTTTGACATGCCGGCCTTCGTCATGAAACAATCTTGGCTGAGCTGTGGCCAGTGTAGCGTCCGCACTCGTACTTTTGGTAAGGGATTGAGAATTGTGAATATTATATTGTAGCTAACCATGGAAGGCTAAAGTAAAAGGACTAATATTGCATATTTTGTTAGAAACCGATAGCCGCTTCAAAAGGCATTTCCGAAGTTCCAACTACAATTAAACAGGAAGTGAACTTCACCTTCTATTGCCATAGCGGCGATATCTATTGCCTACCGGCGCTCGCCAGACAATCGTTGTCACGCACTGGGACCGCTGATTCTTTGCATTGTTTTTCTGTTTGACGATCCTACAGACAATGCATTGTTTGTAGTAGTGGATTGTTCTGCATTAAAAATGTGAATAATGATCGTCAAATTGCTTAACAATGCTCAAGAAAGCAAATTTTTCTTGAAACTTAAGATTTCCGGTCTAGCTTTTTTATTTAGTGGAGAAAACTGCCTTTATTTGTTTTCAGAAATTTTAGTTGCCTACTAAGGGGCTAACCAGGACAAGATGAACGTTGAAATATCAAGATTTTTCACTTGCAACTAAAAAACCAAGAGTACCAATCTGGCTGCGTTACTAACTTACTAAACATTTTAGATGCTATCCAGCTGCCAATCTTGTCGTGCAAACAAAGCAGCGTTTACTCGGGCAAAACATGCGAGAGAGCAATCGATGGAGACAGAGATCAACATTTTCAGGCTGACAGCTGCACCCACACTGAACTGGCCACCAACTCCTGGTGGGAAGCCGTGCTACCAAGCGCATCGGTCATTTCGTTCGTGACAATCTACAATAGGCTGGATTGCTGCAGCAATAGACTCAACAGCTTCACTCTGCTACTGGACGATGTCGAATGCAACACGTTAACTTTCTCGGTACCATTCTCTGTTGGAAGCTTCATGTGCCAGGGTTTTGGACAGAGGCTGAAGATTACCAATCTGCTTGCGTCCACACCGCTAACCATTTGCGAATTCCAGGTCTACAATATCCTGCTTGGCGACTAGGGAAGGCAGTTTACAACTAAAACAGCTAAAGCTACTGAAGTACTTCTCTTAAAAATATTACATTAAAAACAATATGAATTGATTAAGATTCTCTTTAAGAATACTCAACTAAAAATAAACTTAAACGAGTATATTTATTCATTATAAAACGATTGCACCGAGGTTAGAGCATCACACTTATGACTTGAAGTTCGCGGGTTCGATTCCCGATCCCAAAGGAAAAATCTGTGTCTTCGAGCAAGACACTTAACTCTGCATTGCTTCAGTTCAACCAGCTGTAAAATGGATTTCAGCATTAGCTGCGGTAATTGAGGATGTGTGTGGCGACCCCCCAGTCCATGGACTGAACAGACGTACGTCCCCAAAGGGTCAGCTGTAATCAATTATTATTATTAATATTATTATTACTACTATTAATATTATTACTAATATTATTAATACTGTTATTATGATTATGATTATGATTATTATGATTATTATTATTATTATTATTATTATTATTATTATTATTATTATTATTATAAAACAATTGTACTGCGATTGCACATAAAGTGTTGTGCATCTGTGTTCTAAACACCTGTAGCTGTACTTTTAATTCCGACAGTGATTTTTGGAGAGTATTTTTGTTGCAGTTTCAATATAATTCTTTATATTCTCTCTAAATTCACTCTTTGTGTTGCTGTTTTGAACCCTTCTGACCTTCTAAACGCTAACATATAGTGCATTTACATGCACCAATTTAGTTAATTGCATGCACAGAACTTACTTAAGTTCTGTGATTGCATGTAAACAATTGCAAAACAGCCGTAGTGCACTTGACTTACTTGACTTAGCTGCTTAGCCTTGGTTCAAAAGGATTCTCCGCAGCTTGAGGGACGGGTTGGGCACTGCCGCACGGGATTGGCAGCAGTTGGAAATGCCATCCCATCTGCGCAGATGCAGGATGTCCGCCCAGTCGTTAATCTGACGATTAATGACCGTGGCGGGGATGGGGGCCAGAGGCACGGGGCCAAGGATCGAGCTGGAGCTACCTGTCTTAGCGAGGGAGTCAGCGAGCTCGTTACCTTTGAAACCGGCGTGCCCTGGGATCCACGTGAGCCGGACGGTGTTCCTCCGAGCCAGCTTGTTGAGCTGCCCAATACAGTTGTGAACTGTTCGGGAGTTCGCAGTGGTGTGACACAGGGCCTGCAAGGCGGCCTGGCTGTCAGAGTCGAAGAAAATTCTTCTGTCTTTGAAGTCCCTGCAGTGGAGCTCAGCTGCACCGGAGCTGATGGCAAGGACTTCGTTCTGAAAGACGCTGGATTGTCTGCCAGTTTGTTGGGCGTAAGATCCTATCCAATCCCTTATTAGGAATAGGGAGGCCTCAAGTTCAATAACTTAATTAAAATCAATTGAACTATAACGGCCGGCAATAACACAGCTCTCAATAATCAAATAACAAAGACTTCGACAAAAGCTTACAAATTGGTTTACGTCTCCCTCAGAGATGTAGCCTCGCTTAGCTGCTCCAGCAAGCTTAAGATCTTTGGAGGCTGCTCCGAGTCTGAGGTTTCAGCTCGGTTACTAGTTTCCCAGCGTTTCAAGCAAGATTCATTTCTCACTACTCGTCAGTAAGAGACGTCACACATGTACACAAATAACATTTAAATAGCTAAAAAGCGCGTCACCAAACCCTTAATAAAAATAACTGCAATACTGCAATTTCTTCCTGTATTTTTATGATTAAAACAATTGTTACCGCAGTAGACTACACAGCAGCTGCCCAACCTTCATTAATTAGTCAATATTCCATCCCAACCAGGCTTTGCTAGTCTGGCGACCCCTCGATGAGTTTTCAGCTAGCCAATTAAAATAGCTGTTTCTTATTACTCAAAACTGTTTGGAGTGAGGCTGTAGGGGATTGAAGAGGACTGAAAATCCTGCCCCTAAATCAGTTTCCAGTTTGGGTGTCTGCACATTGCTCAAAACTCCTCAAAACACTATGCCAGGCTGCCTCTTGTATCGTCTGCTCCTGCTGGTAGCCTTCGCCGCAGTGAACCAAGCCAACGATTGTCAGAGCAGGCGCACTTTCAGCCTCGCCAACGCAAGCAGTTTGGTCGCGCCGCTGCCCTACCATACGATTCCATCTGCTACCGACCCGCTCCGATGCTCAATGCAATGTCGCTCCAGACCCGATCTGTGCTTTGGCTTCTATTACCAAACTGACAAAACGACTTGTTCACTTTTTAATGCGTCATCATTCTTCCGACGGAAAGACTGGATAAATATTTTTACACCTGGGAACATTTACTCCAGCATCTTCGGTGGTAAGCGCGTACTCGTATAGCTTCACAGCCACTTCGTCCCCGAACAGAGTGTTTGAATCAATTTTAGACTATTTTAGTCCCAGTAAAAAATCATTAAAATTTTCTGCTCTCAAATTCGCTAATTTTTATTTTAACGAACTCCCATTCCGTGTCAGATGAAATAATCCAGCTGCCCATATCCGGGTGTGAGCAGAGCTCCACAGCTAGCGGAGCAGTCTGCTCCCGGGCCATCGACGGCAATCTCAATCAGCAGTTCGCCAGCAACTCCTGCACCCTGACTGCTTACTTAACGGGCGATAAGGACTGGTGGGAGGCCTCCCTGGCTCAGGTGTCGCGCATTACGCTAATCCGAGTTCAAAACCGGCAGGACTGCTGCGGCGAACGGCTGAACAATTTCACCGTACTGGTGGACGGCGAGGAGTGCGCCAGAGTTGACAACACCGTTACGTTCGCCTACCAGATATTGAACTGTCAGGTGAGAGAGGAATTACACTGCATGACGAAACGTTCATGCATATTCAGCGTAAAGTAGACTGTCCTTCCAGGCTATAGCGCGGTTTCATCGTTGCGTATGTGGCATCCCGATATTCTGAAATCCATGCTGGTTTCACAGAAACTTTTGTTTTAACTCGTATCAAAAATCATCAATGATCAGGTATCTTGGAGGATAAAATGAGTCTAAGAAACACTTAGTGGCAGGGAACCTATGGACTGAGTCATGAATTCGGACTACAGTCGGCCCAAATCCAGTGATTCGGCAAGACGTAGTTATTCCTATTTCGTTGACGTACGCAGACGCACAGGCATGTACGCACTGTAGTTTGAGAGTCGAACCCACTGACTTTAGTCGGATTTGCAACCACTCCATAGGGCATAATCATTTCCGTAGCCACAAGCCGCCTAATTTAATAACAATTTTTCAGGCCGTCGGTAGCCGAGTTCGAATTGCAAGTAGGCGGCCCGAGCCGTTCAGCCTGTGCGAGTTCCTCGCCTATGGACACGCGCTAGTTTGAGAAAATGCGGCACCTTCAATTGGGATTTGTTCGATAGGCGACAATACTTATTTGTTTACAAGTATTGAAAAGAAAGTAGAAAACTCTCCATTTCGCTGATGTATTCGCAGCTTTGTGTGTTTAGAGGTACACCGTTGCATGATTATGATGTACCGATGTTTGTTTGATTTACCGATTTTTACTGTATGTACCGATGTTTATTTTATGTACCGATCTTTATTTTATGTACCGATCTTTATTTTATGTACCGATGTTTATTTTGTGTACCGATGCTTATTTTATGTACCGATCTTTATTTTATGTACCGATATTTATTTTATGTACCGATGTTTATTTTATGTACCGATGTTTATTTTATGTACTGATGTTTCTTTTATGTACTGATGTTTCTTTTATGTACCGATGTTTATTTTATGTACCGATCTTTATTTTATGTACCGATGTTTATTTTATGTACCGATGTTCATTTTATGTACCGATGTTTATTTTATGTACTGATGTTAATTTTGTGTAACGATGTTATTTTTATGTACCGATGCTTATTTTATGTACCGATGTTTATTTTATGTAGCGATGTTAATTGATGTACCGATGTTCATTTTATGTACCGATGCTTACTTTATGTGCCGATGTTCATTGATGTACCGATGTTTATTTTATGTAGCGATGTTAATTGATGTACCGATGTTCATTTTATGTACCGATGCTTACTTTATGTACCGATGTTCATTGATGTACCGATTTTTATTTTATGTAGCGATGTTAATTGATGTACCGATGTTCATTTTATGTACCGATGCTTACTTTATGTACCGATGTTCATTGATGTACCGATGTTTATTTTATGTAGCGATGTTAATTGATGTACCGATGTTTGTTTTATGTACCGATTTTTAGTTGATGTACCGATGTTTATTGATGTACCGATGTTTATTTTATGTAGCGATGTTAATTGATGTACCGATGTTCATTTTATGTACCGATGCTTACTTTATGTACCGATGTTCATTGATGTACCGATGTTTATTTTATGTAGCGATGTTAATTGATGTACCGATGTTCATTTTATGTACCGATGCTTACTTTATGTACCGATGTTCATTGATGTACCGATGTTTATTTTATGTAGCGATGTTAATTGATGTACCGATGTTCATTTTATGTACCGATGCTTACTTTATGTACCGATGTTCATTGATGTACCGATGTTTATTTTATGTAGCGATGTTAATTGATGTACCGATGTTCATTTTATGTACCGATGCTTACTTTATGTACCGATGTTCATTGATGTACCGATGTTTATTTTATGTACCGATGTTAATTGATGTACCGATGTTTGTTTTATGTACTGATTTTTAGTTGATGTACCGATGTTTATTGATGTACCGATGTTTATTGATGTACCGATGTTTATTTATGTGCCGATGTTTATTTTATGTACCGATGTTTATTTTATGTACCGATTTTCATTGATGTACCGATGCTTACTTTATGTACCGATGTTTATTTATGTACCGATGTTTATTTTATGTACCGATGTTTATTTTATGTACCGATTTTCATTGATGTACCGATGCTTACTTTATGTAGCGATGTTAATTGATGTACCGATGTTTATTGAGCTACCGATGTTTATTTATGTACCGATGTTTATTTTATGTAGCGATGTTAATTGATGTACCGATGTTCATTTTATGTACCGATGCTTACTTTATGTACCGATGTTCATTGATGTACCGATGTTTATTTTATGTAGCGATGTTAATTGATGTACCGATGTTTGTTTTATGTACCGATTTTTATGACGTACCGATGTTTATTTTGTGCTCCGATGTTTAGTTGATGTACCGATGTTTATTTTATGTAACGATGTTTAGTGATGTACCGATGTTTAATGATGTACCGATGTTTATTTATGTACCGATGTTTATTTTATGTACCGATGTTTATTTTATGTACCGATGTTTATTTTATGTACCGACGTTTATTTTATGTACCGATCTTTATTTTATGTACCGATCTTTATTTTATGTACCGATCTTTATTATATGTACCGATGTTTATTTTATGTACTGATGTTTCTTTTATGTACCGATGTTTATTTTATGTACCGATCTTTATTTTATGTACCGATGTTTATTTTATGTACCGATGTTCATTTTATGTACCGATGTTTATTTTATGTACTGATGTTAATTTTGTGTAACGATGTTATTTTTATGTACCGATGCTTATTTTATGTACCGATGTTTATTTTATGTAGCGATGTTAATTGATGTACCGATGTTCATTTTATGTACCGATGCTTACTTTATGTGCCGATGTTCATTGATGTACCGATGTTTATTTTATGTAGCGATGTTAATTGATGTACCGATGTTCATTTTATGTACCGATGCTTACTTTATGTACCGATGTTCATTGATGTACCGATTTTTATTTTATGTAGCGATGTTAATTGATGTACCGATGTTCATTTTATGTACCGATGCTTACTTTATGTACTGATGTTCATTGATGTACCGATGTTTATTTTATGTAGCGATGTTAATTGATGTACCGATGTTTGTTTTATGTACCGATTTTTAGTTGATGTACCGATGTTTATTGATGTACCGATGTTTATTTTATGTAGCGATGTTAATTGATGTACCGATGTTCATTTTATGTACCGATGCTTACTTTATGTACCGATGTTCATTGATGTACCGATGTTTATTTTATGTAGCGATGTTCATTGATGTACCGATGTTTATTTTATGTAGCGATGTTAATTGATGTACCGATGTTCATTTTATGTACCGATGCTTACTTTATGTACCGATGTTAATTGATGTACCGATGTTTGTTTTATGTACCGATTTTTAGTTGATGTACCGATGTTTATTGATGTACCGATGTTTATTTATGTACCGATGTTTATTTTATGTACCGATGTTTATTTTATGTACCGATTTTCATTGATGTACCGATGCTTACTTTATGTACCGATGTTTATTTATGTACCGATGTTTATTTTATGTACCGATGTTTATTTTATGTACCGATTTTCATTGATGTACCGATGCTTACTTTATGTAGCGATGTTAATTGATGTACCGATGTTTATTGAGCTACCGATGTTTATTTATGTACCGATGTTTATTTTATGTAGCGATGTTAATTGATGTACCGATGTTCATTTTATGTACCGATGCTTACTTTATGTACCGATGTTCATTGATGTACCGATGTTTATTTTATGTAGCGATGTTAATTGATGTACCGATGTTTGTTTTATGTACCGATTTTTATGACGTACCGATGTTTATTTTGTGCTCCGATGTTTAGTTGATGTACCGATGTTTATTTTATGTAACGATGTTTAGTGATGTACCGATGTTTAATGATGTACCGATGTTTAATGATGTACCGATGTTTATTTTATGTACCGATGTTTATTTTATGTACCGATGTTTATTTTATGTACCGACGTTTATTTTGTGTACCGATGTTTATTTTGTGCTCCGATGTTTATTTTGTGCTCCGATGTTTATTTTGTGCTCTGATGTTTAATGATGTACCGATGTTTATTGATCTACCGATGTTTATTTATGTACCAATTTTTTTTTGATGTACCGATGTTTGTTTGATGCACCGATGTTTAGTTCGAATAATCATCTCTAATTTTTAATCATTCTGCAATAAAAATTCCTTCTAAACAATAAGGAATTTTCGTTTGAATATTCTCCTCAGATCTATCGTACATCTAAGTATCGTATATGTTTCTTATAGATATTTTACAAGACTGTTTAGACATCGTTTTAGTTTGAATTCCAACGAACAGGCTGCAAATTTGGCGTATATTTGGGAACTGTTGTAAGTTAAAATTTAGTCATAATTCATTTTTGCCCATTGATAACTCCGTATCGTTTCTTTTGATCTATTCCGACAGTTATACGAGCTACAGCACGCGGCACAACTGATTTTATGATATTTGCGCTCCGCACTACTTAAAGCAGCAATGTTGACAAAGGAATATAAAAATAAAAATAAATGTAATATCATAAGTTTTTTTAATTTAACAGCTGCAAAATTGCTCAAATGAAATTGCTTGCTGCAATTAACTTTGAAAGTAACTATATAAAGGAGCAGACAACAGTGATAGTTCGTTAAAAAGCACAAGAACTTTCTGGAGGGCCTGATACTTGTTTGGTCAAACATAAGCACACATTTTTAAAGCGGGTTGTAGCCTAGTCGTTAGAGTGTCGCGAATGCAAGGTCGGGGGTTCGATTCTCGACCAACTCGGAACAAATTATGTCCTTGAGCAAGACACTTAACTCTGCATTGCTTCAGTTCACACCAGCTGTAATTGAAGGTGTGTGTGGCGACCCCTCAGTCCCTGGACTGAACAGCCGTTCCAAGCCTTCAGATGCGCCGCGCAATAGCTGCGGCTGAGCTGTCGGTTGCACATCCCGAAGTATGCTTCCATTTAAGTTCTATTTTAAGAGCCCCATGGGTACATTCGGTAAATGCAGTTAACTTTAGTCTATGGTCCATTACATATCGTTTCAACTCAAACTTTTTCCTAACAATTAACTTCAGTGCTATTTGGCCACCGTAGCTATATTTTACTAGGTGTTACAACAAGCAACAGTGACTATGGCATCGAGCAGAGCAAGATTTCTTAGCTGCCTGCTTCTATCCGTGCTGGTCCTGCTGACTTCCTTACCTGCGTCCGAAGGCTGCGCAAATCCATTTAAAATAATAAAAGACAAGATTAAAGCTAAGTTTAAAAGCGTCACTGGTGAGTAGATGAAGCTTAATACTATTTGTTTTGCATATGAAAGAACTTTTTTGGGTTTGTAAAATGTTGTTACATCGGTGTTCTGCACTGTTGATGCATGTGGTACTGAACATTAGTAGTACTCCGAAAAGAATCCGTCAGAAATGTTAAGAAATGTTAAGAAATCACCATGTCGATGAGATAAATCTCATAAAGGATTCGCCTTTGCTCATTGACCTTTTTGGTTGGGTCAACCCCCCCCCCCAGTCTGGAATTTATCAACACAATCTTAAATGGGTCTCTATACCTCTATTCAAGTTTATGTCGATAAAATCAACCCCCATGAAGAATCTCTCCACCATAAAACCCCCATGCCCCAGTGGTTGGTTTTAAGCTACATATACTTAGATTGAAGCTATCAAAAAAATGAAGCTCAAATTTGAAAGCAACACCATCCGAAACCCGTATTGAGACAAAATTAGGATTCCATCAAAACTGCAACTAATTTATCAGCATAAACTTGAAGAAGTCCGATTCGTAAGTCTAAGGAGTCTTGCATTTTTTCTTGACTCGTAGACAGGAATCAGGACTAGTCGATGAACTAACTGGTTTGCACTCAATTAGAACATTTTTGGCGACTCTCTGGTATACGCAACGCTGACTTGGTTGCTCAAGTAGCTGTCCCAAATCAAAGCCGACAGGGTTGGTTGTCAGTCTTCGTGCACGAATCTCACTGAGACAAACCCTGTTAACTTGGTTAACCACAAAGCATCTTATACAACCTCGCACACAGGTGATAAGGCGCCAGCGTCCTACCTCAAGGGCTGCTTCATTGACAACAGCGATATGCGAGACTTGCCCACCTTCGCTGGCTACGACGAAAAAATGGACGTTGGCCTTTGCGCCCAGCGGTGCCAAAAGTGGAAAAAGAAATACCTCGGCCTGCAGGAGGGCAGCTCTTGCTGGTGCGGCAATTCATTCGGAGCCCACGGCGAATCCGCCGACAGCTGCCAGACGCGTTGCCTGGGCAACGATGATGAGATGTGCGGCGGCAAGTTGTTCAACTCCGTGTACGAGCTGCAGGAGTAGCAGCGGCACCCGGATGTCGATTACCTGAAACTCTTCCGCATACTGTCACAGCTTTAAAAAGTGACAAAGTGCATTGTTGCCAGAAAGCAACTTAGCAGGTCCTTTAGGCACTTTTATAGTATCCTACCTGGAGACTAATTATGGGCTTAAGCTGGTAGTTCATATCGACTGCACGTCGCTAACTGAGCGCCTCACTATTTGAAGCTGCGCCTCTACATGTACGTGATAGTGAGTCAAAGAAATATTGATAAAAATAGAACTGATAACCTTATGTATCTTTACTAGCTTTTACTTTGTTTTATACACTGAGCTGAGGCCCTAAGTAAAAAGTTTAACCTACCAAAAGTCTAGCTTAAAACTTCAACTATTTGGCTGCACAATGTTTATTTATATTTGCATACTTACACGTAATAGCTTGTTCGTACACACTACTCTACCAACCAAAGCTCCATTTAATTTGTTGTTTCGCGATCACTTACACAATTTAACGTAAATAAAATAAAAGCTAATGAAGCATTGCGTGTTTCATTTTAGCTTTCAATCGTAATCGTTTGACATAGAAAATTACCCAAACTAAACGTAATAATTAACTCATCGTCTCAATGCCTGCATATGCACTCAAAATGTACCGTCACTCGTCGTGGCATCGTCATGATCAACAGCTGGTTGATGGACTCTTGGAGCAGCTTCTGCCAGCAGGCATTCAGAACCGCCTGTCGCGACTGCACCCTGCTGAACTCTTCGCTTTATGAAGTTGCAGACACGCTCGATGGGGTTCATGTCTGGAGAGACTTTGACGGCCTGTTCAATGTGCTGAATCACCGATGGCATGTGCAAAACTTTTGGTCCATGTGGCAATGTGGGCAAGGGGGAGGAGGTTAGCTGTTGCACTCTCTATGTTCAAAACCTCTAGAGGTAACAAAAATGAGGATGTTGAGCTGATCTCCCATTTAAAGACGATTTGTGAAATCAGTCAGAATAAATTTTATGAAGGGAACTGCTGTAAGGCTGTTGTCGTCGTGCGAGTATATCAAAAGAGCTGCTGGGCCTACTGATGAAGCATCTTGGAGCGAGGATGGGACTGAAGTCGCTCAGCTGGAGGCGGCACAAGCGAACTCACAGCTTTCCAGAGCAGTCACTGCTCACAAGCCACTTGACTGAGTCGATCGATACCGTGGCATCGGCCGGACCCGAGCTGGCAGTTCTCCAACCTGTCGGGCAGGCAGGTAGGGTGAATTTTTGTCGATCTAAGCCCAGTTCACGTTCCCTGTTAGTAGGTAACAATCCAACGCTTGGTGAATTCAGAGAAAAAACTTGGAGAAACTTGAAAAACCTTAAACGGTTTTAAACAGTTTTAAATGACTTTACAAGTATTTGAGCAACTGCGAATCATATGTATCCTTTTGGCGTTAGAAAAGAATTAATTTTACCTCTTGGACATGTTGGACATGAGAATTCACTTTTAGACATAAGCATAACTGTTAGACAAAAGAGACATTTTATTTCAAAGCGACAAGTTCACTTGCAAAAAAATAATGGCAGTACTGATTCAACAACGACAGGATATTAAAATGAAACCTAATCTACCCTCAAGCATGTCGAAGTTGTAAAACTTTTACGAGCGTAGGATGTGGTAGTTTATGGATGCGGTGTTTCAAGTGCAAGCAAAACAACTTTATACGCTCATACTTCAGAGTATTAGAGTCAGTTTTCATATTTATTTGCAGGCATGCAACAGACTAGCTGAGTGGTGACATCTTCTGACGCTTGTGTAGCCAATTAACTTGGGTTCGATTCCACATCCAATTGGGTGTTTTTGTTACATAATAACAATAATAATAAAGTAATTAATTACACCTTCCCTAATGGCCAGATGTGCAACCGACAGCTCAGCCGCAGCTTTTGCGCGGCGCATCTGAAGGCTGCGTACGGCTGTTCAGTCCAAGGACTGGGGGGTCGCCACACACAACCTCAGTTACCCAGCTAATGCTGGCACCCATTTTACAGCTGGGGTGAACTGAAGCAATGCAGAGAATTACGTGTCGTGCTCAAGAACAAAAATTGTTCCGAGTGGGTCGAGAATCGAACCCCCGACCATTCAGTCGTGTGAGACCATACAGTTTTATTTTCTAACTGGTATAGACTCTGAAGTGTAATAAAAACGTTTAAACTGAAAAAAATTTAAACCAATTGCGTTTTAGAAACGTTATTAGGAAGAAACGAACCTGTTTCTAGAAGTACTCGTAGCCTCAAAATTAGTTAAAGTTGAGTACGAGCCTATAATAGTTGGCAAAAATCGCACTCACTCAGTGTGTCCATAATCTATTCCTAGTGCCCTTGTTGCCAATTGGCTGCGTTAAGGTTGTTGTCTATCCCGCGTGGCAACTCAGCCTTAACAGATCCCCTGATGATATTTATATTTGGAGACCCATGGAACTGCCAATAATTTGATTGATTGTGAACACAGTGCTGATTCTGACTCACCCACCGCAATGCTGCCAGCCTCGTCCATCGACCAGTTGCACATTCATTCTGACAACGAATCGGTTGTCAAGGCTGAGTTGCCATTAGCAACGCCGTTTTCTAAGCGCCGTGGCAAGAAGCTGGAACGCTACAGCAGTCAGCTGGGCTTGGACGAACACGAGGTCGTTCTTAAAGGTATTTCTCTGTGCCTCATCTCTGTGCCTCATCTCTGTGCCTCATCCTCTGTGCCTCATCTCTGTGCCTCATCTCTGTGCCTCATCCTCTGTGCCTCATCTCTGTGCCTCATCCTCTGTGCCTCATCTCTGTGCCTCATTTCTGTGTCTCACCTCTGTGCCTCATCTCTGTGCCTCATCTCTGTGCCTCATCTCTGTGCCTCATCCTCTGTGCCTCATCTCTGTGCCTCATCTCTGTGCCTCATCCTCTGTGCCTCATCTCTGTGCCTCATCCTCTGTGCCTCATCTCTGTGCCTCATTTCTGTGTCTCACCTCTGTGCCTCATCTCTGTGCCTCATCTCTGTGCCTCATCTCTGTGCCTCATCTCTGTGCCTCATCTCTGTGCCTCACCTCTGTGCCTCATCTCTGTGCCTCATCTCTGTGCCTCATCTCTGTGCCTCATCTCTGTGCCTCATCTCTGTGCCTCATCTCTGTGCCTCATCTCTGTGCCTCATCTCTGTGCCTCATCTCTGTGCCTCATCTCTGTGCCTCATCTCTGTGCCTCATCTCTGTGCCTCATCTCTGTGCCTCATCTCTGTGCCTCATCTCTGTGCCTCATCTCTGTGCCTCATCTCTGTGCCTCATCTCTGTGCCTCATCTCTGTGCCTCATCTCTGTGCCTCATCTCTGTGCCTCATCTCTGTGCCTCATCTCTGTGCCTCATCTCTGTGCCTCATCTCTGTGCCTCATCTCTGTGCCTCATCTCTGTGCCTCATCTCTGTGCCTTTAAAAAGGCCTTACCTATTCACCTCGTCATAAAGTTTTCCGTCTCAATGGGACATGCAGAGCTAAATATTAAGCCAACTGACGTTTCAGTTTGTCCCTGCTTTCTGGTGTCGGAGCTGCTCGTCCAAGGCTGTCTGATTGTCACCGAGAGGCACGTCTGCTTCCACTCGAACATGTTCGGCAAGAGAAGGAGGGTGAGACTGCATGCTGTTGCTACTTACAATCTAATTTGAAATACTAACTATTAACTTTGACAGTGTTGAATTCTGGAAGGTTGGGCAAGCAGCGTGCGCGTGTCTCGATTTAATTCGCATCAAATTTATCAACTTGCTTTCCAGAAGAAGATTAAATTCGAGGACATTCTGCAAATCAGCAAGGAGAAGGTATACGCCCTGTTTCCAACCGGAATTGGAGTCACAACCGCAACCGAGAAGGTGCGACCTGCTTTTTTGTTTTGCCTTTCTATGAATTATTACATTTTCAATCAGCTGTCTCTCTCCCTTATTTCTCTTCCTTATCTCTCTCCCTTATCTCTCCCTTATCTCTCTCCCTTATCTCTCTCCCTTATCTCCCTCCCTTATCTCTCTCCCTTATCTCTCTCCCTTATCTCTCTCCCTTATCTCTCTCCCTTATCTCCCTCCCTTATCTCTCTCCCTTATCTCTCTCCCTTATCTCTCTCCCTTACATGTATCTCCCTCTTTCTGATCTCTCTCCCTTATCTCTCCCTTATCTCTCTCCCTCATCTCTCTCCCTTATTTCTCCCTTATCTCTCCCTTATCTCTCTCCCTTATCTCTCCCCTATCTCTCCCCCTTCCTCCTCTCCTTTTCCCATACTAGTAATCTCCTCTTTACCCAATATCACTGCTCCTTTGATTATTTCAACTAGTCAATATTACAACATCAGAGCTACAGATGCGAACAAAGACACGAACTACTCAAGCCGCCAGTCTATTTCTATTCTATTTGTGAGCAGAGAACTCAGATGAATATTGTGTGCGTGCTTGAGCCGAAGGTGTGTCGCTTTCATGTTCTGCAATTGCCCACTTAATTTTCGTTCTTTATCGAAGCCGAGTGCCGCACTAATTGTGGCTTAAAATAAATTTTCAAAAATGAATATCAAGGGCTTTTATTGGCTATTTTTGGAAATTTTTTGCTAGATATGATCAAGAATTGTCACGAACTCGCAGTGTTGGCTGCTAGAATTGCAGTTAGTTTTGTAGCGGGATTTCATAATCATCTCTGGCCTTGTGTCTCCCTACAACTCACCCAGTGTATCCCTATATCTCACCCTGTGTCTCCCTATATCTCACCCTGTGTCTCCCTATATCTGACCCTGTGTCTCCCTATATCTCACCCTGTGTCTCTCTATATCTGACCCTGTGTCTCCCTATATCTCACCCTGTGTCTCTCTATATCTCAATCTCACCCTTTCTTATCGGCCACTAACACTTGACTCGCCAAGCTTATGTACAAACTCGACCCATCAATCTTCAGGTGACATTTTCGTCAGCCACCTCCAGAGACCGGCTGGTGCAGTTGCTACGGCAGCAGCAGCTGCTGGCGGCTCGCCGAGTAAGCGCCATCGAGACGAATGAGGAGAATGAGGCTGCCAGGTTGGTGTCTCCCGGCACTCCAGCCTCTCTGGCTGCTGATGGATGGGTCTGTGGGACTCAGTCCGTGAGTTGATGATCTATCTATCTATCTATCTATCTATCTATCTATCTATCTATCTATCTATCTATCTATCTATCTATCTATCTATCTATCTATCTATCTATCTATCTATCTATCTATCTATCTATCTATCTATCTATCTATCTATCTATCTATCTATCTATCTATCTATCTATCTATCTATCTATCTATCTATCTATCTATCTATCTATCTATCTATCTATCTATCTATCTATCTATCTATCTATCTATCTATCTATCTATCTATCTATCTATCTATCTATCTATCTATCCATACAGCCATCTACCGCGTCGTGCGTCACCATGGCAACGCGAGACTCGCCCAGGCAGGATTATACTGTTGGCAAGGATTTTGCACCACTAACTCCCCAGGCGGATCCCCGTTTTGTCGATCAGGAATTCGACCTTTCAGCTTTTGATGGCCGTGATCGCCGTTGCTATGACAATGGTACAGAAATTTGCACCCATCGGGCCTGTGAGTAGTGTACAGTGCAGTAAGCTAGATAGTATATTTCAGAAGCCAGTGGCTATTGCAACCACTACTTATTTCAGTAGTATCAAAAGAACGCGCAATCAGTCGCAGAAAAATTGGCAGAAGCTCACGCCGGAAGCAGCAGCCGGAGGCAACCAGGAAACTTGTCGATCCCGAGACTCACGGAAGGCAAAACAGCTGGCAGAGCCTGCTTCTGGCTTGCCTGGTTAGCACGTAGGTTTTGCGCTCAGCTACGAGTATATCAAATAAATTTTACGTATTTGCTATACTATTAGTAGGTCATAGTGCATCTTAAAATTGTATATTTTTGTTAAAAGTGGTGACGCAACTAATTATGTTCATTCCTAACACCAGGCTCATAGTGCTCATTGTCACCGGATTGCTCATTTCTATGCGACTGGGCAAGATGGAGCACCAAGTGATGCTGACCAACTTGCAGTTGGAGAAAGATTCTGATCGAAGGTGAGTTTAGTTTTTCGGCACGGGAGAGGAGAATGTCTTTTGCAGGTGTTCATTTTGTGTGTTACAAGGAGCTGCCATGTCTAACAATTGCATTCCATATCTAATCTAGAAGGTGACTCTCTATGTCTAACAGGGGACTCCAATGTCTAACAGGTGACTCCAGTGTCTATCAGGTGACTCCAATGTCTAACGGGTGACTCCAGTGTCTAACAGGTGACTCCAATGTCTAACGGGTGACTCCAGTGTCTAACAGGTGACTCCAATGTCTAACGGGTGACTCCAGTGTCTAACAGGTGACTCCAATGTCTAACGGGTGACTCCAGTGTCTAACAGGTGACTCCAATGTCTAACGGGTGACTCCAGTGTCTATCAGGTGACTCCAATGTCTAACGGGTGACTCCAGTGTCTATCAGGTGACTCCAGTGTCTAACAGGTGACTCCAATGTCTAACAGGTGACTCCAGTGTCTAACAGGTGACTCCAATGTCTAACGGGTGACTCCAGTGTCTATCAGGTGACTCCAATGTCTAACGGGTGACTCCAGTGTCTAACAGGTGACTCCAATGTCTAACGGGTGACTCCAGTGTCTATCAGGTGACTCCAATGTCTAACGGGTGACTCCAGTGTCTATGAGGTGACTCCAATGTCTAACGGGTGACTCCAATGTCTAACGGGTGACTCCAGTGTCTATCAGGTGACTCCAATGTCTAACGGGTGACTCCAGTGTCTATCAGGTGACTCCAGTGTCTAACAGGTGACTCCAATGTCTAACGGGTGATTCCAGTGTCTAACAGGTGACTCCAGTGTCTAACAGGTGACTCCTGTGTCTATCAGGTGACTCCAATGTCTAACGGGTGACTCCAGTGTCTAACAGGTGACTCCAATGTCTAACGGGTGACTCCAGTGTCTAACAGGTGACTCCAATGTCTAACAGGTGACTCCAATGTCTAACAGGTGACTCCTGTGTCTATCAGGTGACTCCAATGTCTAACGGGTGACTCCAGTCTAACAGGTGACTCCAGTGTCTAACAGGTGACTCCAATGTCTAACGGGTGATTCCAATGTCTGACAGGTGACTCTTCTTTGTCTTACATGTACAATGGCTGTGGAATTTTAATTGGAGGGGCCGCAACCCTAAGGGTCTCGAATGCGGCTCAGGGTTGATGCCGCGGCTCTGCCCTGGCTGCGTGGTGACTTCTTAACATTGCCGCACAATTTTTTTCGCATCAAGCATCACTACTTAACTGTCATATGGACTTGTACCGATAGCGATTCTTATATACAAGCATGTAAAATACCATGCATGTACAAGCTTTAGCTATTCATTATTTAAGCGAAAGTTTTTAACTTGCAAGAATAAATTAAGGCTGTCCAATTTCAGAGCAGCGACAGATCAGTCAGACGAAACTCAACAGCCACTGGGAGCCGAGCTCAGAGACATTATTCAGGCGCTGGGCGAACTGCAGGGGAAGCTGCTACTGCTCAAGCCAATGCTAGCTAGAGCTTGTCAGTGAAGCTAGGAACTCTGTGTCCGAGTTTTGATATTACTAATTAATTGTCTGTCTCAAAGATCGAGATCTGTTGTCGTATTTAAGTCATATTCGTTTTTGCCCAGATAATAAAAAAATTAAAAAAATCTTACTGTTTCTGTTTTTAATTCTCTTCAAGTTATTAGACGAAATCAGTATACGTGCACATTATATCCACGAATCAAGTTCAAAATTTAAGTGTAGCTTCATAGAAACCTCCGATTTTGTTTGATATACAAATACAATAATTGCAGCGAGTTTTCAATAAAAATAATCATGGAGGGACCAATATTGACTCATGGTTTTTGCAGTATAGATTTTCTGAAATCGATCCCATACCTGTAGATAGATACTTACCGAAAAACCATTTTGATTATATGGATTGTTACTGCTACGAAGTCGAAGGTAGATTCAATCTAATAATTTTCGGTGAAGAAAGTCTCTGGCCTGCCCAAGTCTCGTTGTGCATGAACACGTGCACTACAGTTATCGAAGTAAATATAATGGCCAGCTAGCAGGGCTAATATCACTTGAGTTGAAGAATAAATATTTTAATATCTCGTCTCTGTAGATCAGAGTAACCTTGGAGCTGCAAAGTATAAAAACTTAATGCTTCGGTTTGATATAAACCTCGAGTAGTGTGCATTATCATTTTAAGTTGTAATAAGATTTGTATTGAAATAAAAGTAAAAAAAGTAAAAATTCATAACTTCTAAATGTTTGTTAAAGTTTTATGTAGTTTGTTTTGGTTATTATTTTCACTTTTTATTGTTTTACTGCATGATGTTTACATCAGAGGCACGAAGTGTATTTTTTAATTCTTACATTTTTGATTAAATCTTAAAGAAAAATATCAGTTTATAATATTAGATCATATGATCTATCAGTAATCACTAATCAATTCCAGTACAGTGCAATATTACAATAATTTTTATTAACCTGTCTGCCCGTCAGTCAAACAGTCAGGTAAACAGTCAAGCAAAATTTTACAGTTTTGCTGATGTGAGGAACCATTTGACTATCACTTCAGGAGTTAATAGCGAATGTATAATGCAGTTATGTTTCTGTTTTCTGCAATCTGCAGCACGCTGTCTTAATATTAAATGAAAGCTTGAAATTGAATTAAGGAAAGAAAACTTAAATATAGTAACTATAGTCGATAACTGATAACAAATTAAATAAATGCATGGATTGGAAGTATTTAATGATTTAACTTTCCCTTTCCCTTTTTAACCCTTAATTCTTTCCAAGGCATAAACTATATTTTTAAATATACACTAAGCTAAAATATCTGGAGTGTATCAAATAAAAGTTTATAGAATTATCAGAATTCCTTCAGGAGTTAATAAAACTGGGCTGTGTAGTAATTTTAAGTGTATCAATATTTTTAAATATATTTTTTAAAAATCTTTTGTAATTTAGTCATAAATAAAAATGAAAAAAATATTTCGAAATTTATTAATTAAGTGTAATTAATTTTAAATAGCTCTGAAGTATCAGGGATGCTTTTTATCCAAAAACATTATGCTAATGTTGCTAAAACATTGGAATGTGTTATGTTTAGAAATACCATTCATAAAAATTCCAGCTGCCAACAATCAGTATAAAGCAACAAGATGATGGACATAAACTTTTCAAGATTGGACTATCTTCAGGTCAGCAATTTTAAAACTTTTTTATGATTCATAGTAGTATATAAAATAAATTCCAACACATTGGAATACACTTTGTTTTTATTTTAGGTTGGAGTAACGACAAGGAATTGCATGAAACTTCTGCCACCAGGTTCTGATGGTCTTCAAAAAGTAAGATTGTTATCTTGCTTTCACTTTGGAAAATCTATAGTAATGCATCTGACATAATAATAATAACAATTAATAACGACTTTTATTTGATGTATTCAGGTTTGCATTGGTGACAGAAATGGAGCTCTCAGCATTTACTCACTAAAATCAAACGAGCCAAAGGTAAGGATTGAAGGAGTTACATTTTTAAATTAATTAGCAGAATCATCATACTATTAGTCAATTACCCACTCAATATAATAAATGAGTAGTTCTCGAAAGAATTTTCAACTTTCATCACCATGTTCGTTTAAATATCTTCCCGCAAATAAACTTTAAAGTCGGTCTTCAGCCAGCCCCTGAGCAAACAAATCACCCGAGTTGATCTGGCCGGCAAGGATGGTCAGTCCCGGGATCGAATCTTTGTAGCCTCCGGCTCAGAGATCCGCGGATTCTCACGGAATGGCAAGCAATTCGTCCAGTTTGACACTAATATGACCGAGAATATTCGCTCAATGTAAGATTTTTATGTTTTTAATTGTCATTCTTTCTACTACTAGTAGAGTAGTTAGAGTATTACTAACGCAAAAAATCGCGCATTTTTATTTCTAGAGCAATCAGCAATCTGTCCGACCTATACGTGGCTGGAAATACCTCGTTTTCGCACTTCAAGGACTTGAAAGATCAGGGCTATCTGCTCTGTCCTGAAGTGATCAATGATATCTTGGTCCTGCCGAGCACAAAACTTCCTGTTCTGGCTTGCAAAGATCGCAGCGTTAAAATTGTAGAGGTTGGTACAGCTGCAGCCTCGCATCGGCTTACGGGCTTGTGAATCAGATTTGAATATTTATTACCCATAAGATCTTTGTGACTCTCTGCATTAAAAACATTGGTACATACATATCGAAGAAACACAATGAGTTGATCCCCATTCCAATAGAAATCATGAGGATTTGATCCCATTCCAATAGAAATCGTGAGGATTTGATCCCCATTCCAATACAAATCATGAGGATTTGATCCCCATTCCAATAGAAATCGTGAGGATTTGATCCCCATTCCAATAGAAATCATGAGGATTTGATCCCCATTCCAATACAAATCATGAGGATTTGATCCCCATTCCAATAGAAATCGTGAGGATTTGATCCCCATTCCAATACAAATCATGAGGATTTGATCCCCATTCCAATAGAAATCGTGAGGATTTGATCCAATTCCAATAGAAATCATGAGGATTTGATCCCCATTCCAATAGAAATCGTGAGGATTTGATCCAATTCCAATAGAAATCATGAGGATTTGATCCAATTCCAATAGAAATCATGAGGATTTGATCCCCATTCCAATAGAAATCGTGAGGATTTGATCCAATTCCAATAGAAATCATGAGGATTTGATCCCCATTCCAATAGAAATCGTGAGGATTTGATCCAATTCCAATAGAAATCATGAGGATTTGATCCAATTCCAATACAAATCATGAGGATTTGATCCCCATTCCAATAGAAATCGTGAGGATTTGATCCAATTCCAATAGAAATCATGAGGATTTGATCCCCATTCCAATAGAAATCGTGAGGATTTGATCCAATTCCAATAGAAATCATGAGGATTTGATCCAATTCCAATAGAAATCATGAGGATTTGATCCCATTCCAATAGAAATCGTGAGGATTTGATCCCCATTCCAATACAAATCATGAGGATTTGATCCCCATTCCAATAGAAATCGTGAGGATTTGATCCAATTCCAATAGAAATCATGAGGATTTGATCCCCATTCCAATACAAATCATGAGGATTTGATCCAATTCCAGTAGAAATTATGAGGATTTGATCCCCATTCCAATACAAATCATGAGGATTTGATCCAATTCCAATAGAAATCATGAGGATTTGATCCCCATTCCAATAGAAATCATGAGGATTTGATCCCATTCCAATACAAATCATGAGGATTTGATCCCCATTCCAATACAAATCATTAGGATTTGATCCCCATTCCAATAGAAATCATGAGGATTTGATCCCATTCCAATACAAATCATTAGGATTTGATCCCCATTCCAATACAAATCATTAGGATTTGATCCCCATTCCAATAGAAATCATGAGGATTTGATCCCATTCCAATACAAATCATGAGGATTTGATCCCCATTCCAATACAAATCATTAGGATTTGATCCCCATTCCAATAGAAATCATGAGGATTTGATCCCCATTCCAATACAAATCATTAGGATTTGATCCCCATTCCAATACAAATCATTAGGATTTGATCCCCATTCCAATAGAAATCATGAGGATTTGATCCCATTCCAATACAAATCATGAGGATTTGATCCAATTCCAATAGAAATCATGAGGATTTGATCCCATTCCAATACAAATCATTAGGATTTGATCCCCATTCCAATACAAATCATTAGGATTTGATCCCCATTCCAATAGAAATCATGAGGATTTGATCCCATTCCAATACAAATCATGAGGATTTGATCCAATTCCAATAGAAATCATGAGGATTTGATCCCCATTCCAATAGAAATCATGAGGATTTGATCCCATTCCAATACAAATCATGAGGATTTGATCCAATTCCAATAGAAATCATGAGGATTTGATCCCATTCCAATACAAATCATGAGGATTTGATCCCATTCCAATACAAATCATGAGGATTTGATCCCCATTCCAATACAAATCATGAGGATTTGATCCCATTCCAATAGAAATCATGAGGATTTGATCCCCATTGCTCGCTTCTGGCCTGGATCGCAGTCTATCTGGTTCTCAGGTCATTCGAAACGTCAAAATAGCAATCCTCTCCCCTCTCATCTCCTCCATTATCTCACATTTTATCTCCTCATCCCTATTGCCGACTAAGTTTGCCGACCCTTGCCCTCGCAGAACTGCCAGATCACACTGGAGGTGTCCCTACCCGGCTCTCCACTTGTCCTGGCTCTCTACAACAACAACGGCGGCGAGAATGGCGACGAAGTTCTATTTGGAACCGAAGACGGGTCCCTTGGTCTGCTGCGCCTCTGCGGCTCCGACCCCGAGCTCGAGTGGGTGTTCAACAGCGACCTGAGCTCGGCAGGAATCACCGCCATAGACAGCTACGACATCACCGGAGACGGCATGCTGGACCTGATTGTTGCCAGGGAGGATGGCAGCGTGGAGGTCTACGCCTATGACATTCACGATAAACCTGTGCTGCGCTGGTCCTACGTGAGTTGTACTAGTTTGCACTTTTTTAGGTCGTCATGGTGTACTTTGGGTAGAAGACTCGCGACAAATATCATTTAGATGAGCTATAGAAAAACTCTTTTTTGATGCAAAACTGGAATTGGAGGATTGACAGCAGAAGAAACCTCTCAGCATCCTCCCCCTCGATAAACTCCTCTGAATCTGCACTTCCTTTGCCCCCTTAAGATCCTCCCCCGATGAATCTGTCACCTTTTTACAGAAATGCGCCAGCGCATATTGATTAGTGCTTATAGAAAAAAATTGGAAGGCAGATGTCTCAACACCGATCAACACGAACAGATGTTGTAGCTTGCAATGCCACGAAAACTTTTCTGATTTCCTAATTTAGTAATTGAAGAAAATTTGAGGTTCCCGAACGTAACTCAATGAATTTGTAACAGCTGCTTGTCTCCGCCTTCGCTTTTCTTTTATGCGCAATTTTAATGGACAAAAAATTACTAGGCACGAAATTTTTCCGCCTCCTATCAACCCTCCAAACAGAACTGCAACGAGACAATCACAGCGATGGCCGTTGGAGTCGTGAACGAAAAATCGTACGACGAAATCGTCTGCTCAACCTATGGAGGTTTGTTTTAATGCTTACTGTTTGGGAATTGTTGGTCTGCCTGATGCATACTGACTGACTGACTGACTGACTGACTGACTGACTGACTGACTGACTGACTGACTGACTGACTGACTGACTGACTGACTGACTGACTGACTGACTGACTGACTGACTGACTGACTGACTGACTGACTGACTGACTGACTGACTGACTGACTGACTGACTGACTGACTGACTGACTGACTGACTGACTGACTGACTGACTGACTGACTGACTGACTGACTGACTGACTGACTGACTGACTGACTGACTGACTGACTGACTGACTGACTGACTGACTGACTGACTGACTGACTGACTGACTGACTGACGCACTGACTGACTGACTGACTGACTGACTGACTGACTGACTGACTGACTGACTAACTGACTGACTGACTGACTGACTGACTGACTGACTGACTGACTGACTGACTAACTGACTGACTGACTGACTGACTGACTGACTGACTGACTGACTGACTGACTGACTGACTGACTGACTGACTGACTGACTGACTGACTGACTGACTGACTGACTACTTGGAACTGAGGACTGACATGACAATCTGCATAGTCGAACATAAATAAAAAATCAAAATTTTTCTGAGGGACTCATTGAATATTTGAAAACATGTGACTTCAGTGCTCATGCTCATGACAGACTGCTATACAAAGTAAAAATAGAAACAGCATTGCCTGCTCTGCGCCTTTCAATTTATGAGGAGGATTAGAGGGCCGGAGTCTGTCATACGAATGTGCTTTTCACCGAGAATAAAAAATCAAATATTCAGAGAAAAAATAGGCCATGCAGGCGGCCAATCCAATCCTACTTGCAGACTTTCGTCTAAAATCTGTTGTTAAATACTAATGGAAAAAATTCTATATATAGTGCGCTGGATTTGTCCAGATCATTGATATATGTTTGTTCATTGATCCAGTATTACGAGAAATCACAGACTGCTAGTCGTACCTACGATTCACTGATGAATGTTTTTTATCCTATGCACAAGTCAATATCAATGTTGCTTCTTATATGCAATTTCTTGTTAAGGCTTTCGGAGACTTCAGGAGTTCCTCTTGCAAATGGGCGGGTCAAATATGTCTTATTACCAAGTCTGATGCAAAAGTTTATTAGCTCAAATGAGCTGAGATGTCAAGTCTTACGGGGTGAATCGCTGAAATGCTGTGGCTAATGGGGGGTTGCTGAGATGCCAAGGGCCAATTAGAAGTTGTTGGTAGGTCAAGCAGGTAGATCAAAGGGAGAATTAGGGTTCAGCCATGGCTTAAAGGGAGGCTTTGATGCAAAAGCTCACAAGGGGATACTGATCTAAAAGCTCACAAGGGCTGAATCTTTTTTGCTTTAAATGTCATTTCTTTTGGAAACTAAAAATAGAGAATTTACAAGGTCAAAACCTACATGTACATGTAGTTTATTAAAATAAATTTATTCCTTTCTTTGTTCCTCCCCAGCGGGGGGGGCGTAGATTGCTAGTCCATATACTAAAAATGATTTGTCTGTGGGTTTGTGTGTGTACGTCGTAGTTAAGAGTTATTAAGTTGTCCTTGGTATATACGGATATACCAAGGACAACTAAATAACTTATATATATAACTTATATATTATATTATATTATATTATATTATTATATTATATTATATATATATTTATATATATATATATATATATTTATATATATATATTATATATATATATTATATTATATTATATTATATTATATTATATTATATATTATATTATATTATATAACTTATATATATATAACTTATATATATGTAACTTATATATATAACTTATATACCAAGGACAACTTAATAACTCTTAACTATTAACTATTAACTATTAAGTTGTCCTTGGTATATACGAAACTGGCAAAGCACAAAGTCAGTCAGCCAGACCACTGTGGATGTCTATGGCCAAAAGAGTTGTCACACTCTAAATAATTGTTTTTTGTTTTCTATCTTTTAACCATAGACTATAATCGGCTTTTATTCTGCAAAAGTGCAACATACGCTCGCATTTTGAAAATTTGTGCGTGAACGAAGCTGTCTATAGCTGTCCTGGCAATATATATCCTCTTATAGATTGAATTTGTCCTCTAATGATAGATTGTGTATATGGTTTTGGAGGTAGACAATGATAAAATTTTCACGAGTGGCGAAGCCACGAGTGACTAAAATTTATCATTGTCTATGACAAAACCATATACACAAACACATTGTCTCATGAATGTATTTTTAGAAGCCTAAAATAATGATCCCTAAGCGTGGAATAATGAGCGTACAGCATGACACAATGAGTGGTGTATGAGTGGCTTAAACGTTGAGTGGCTTCGCCACTCGTGACAGCGATCATTATTCAAGGCTAATGCATACTACACAATCTACCATTATTCTATGGCCTAAACGAGTCCCGCGATCATTGCGTACCGATCATTCCGTACCGCGTAGATGTTTTCATTGCGTACCGCTTAGAATTGTCTCAAAGGATTGACCATAGACAATTTTAGAGCTTGGATAGAAAGACAAAAGGGAAGAGTTAGAGGGTATACGGTTGACCATAGACTGATTTTCCTAGACTAAAGACTCTTTAATGGATTTGTTTTCTAAGGCAGGGCCAGGTTATACGCATATTTTATATTTACATGTATGTACGAGCATATTCTCAATTGCCTAGTGTATTTATCGTCACTTCTGTTAAATAAACTGTTTTGTCTATGGTTGAAATGCGCGTTGGAAGCCTGGAATAATGGCGTTCCTTGGACAATCAAGGATTGTAGGCTCTGGTAGGCCATAGAATAATGCCTTCTTAATGGAAACTAAATTTATATCGTGCCATAGACAGCTATGTATTGTATATACTCGTATATTGCCAGATTGAATTTGTCTACTAATGCCTTCTTAATGGAAGCTATAAGTATATATATGCAGTTTGCTAAAACTCCGTACCCAGAATAAAGTTTTTTAATCTACGCCCACTAAGAGAAAATCCATAAAAAAATCGAGTCCTTTCTTTTTTCTAAAAAGCAATGCAAACCATAAGCTGATTAGCACCCGGTATTAAAAAAGCAAATTTGAGTCACTACTTTAATCAGCAAAAACTAAATTTCTATTCATAACTCCTAGAGATACTTTAATTAACACATGCCACATTTATTTTTCTTGTAAAAGTGCACTGATTAAGTACAGGGAAGCAAATAAAAGTACACTTGAAAACCATTCAATCTAGGCTGGATTTTCGGTTTGACGCGCGCCGTGCTGGAGAGCTCAACTGGTGCAGATGCGGCTGGAGTGGCCACGAGCTCTGCGGGAGCTGGCGATGGGAAGCTGGACGGACTCAGGTAGTTCTCCCGATGACTATAATTGAGCATTTTTAAATAGGTTGGAAAGGACGCGAGCATAGCCGATCCGCAGCAAGAAATGGAATTGAGTGGCTTCTCATAAAAATGGCCATTTGTACTTTAATTCTCAATAAAATTTGACCTTGTTAAAAATTTATGAATATAATACATTTTTATATGTATGAAATCATCCAGGACAAGCGCCTCGAAAAAGTCCGATAAGCCGTCCGTTGTTGTTGACACGGCAGCTTTCGTGTCGCGGTACTCCGCCATGTTGGCGGAAACCAGCAGGTCCGGCATCATTGGGAGTTGGGGCCTTAACGTCGAGGCCCAGATTTTTCTGTTCTCGCTCTAGCCCAGAGGTGCCTCTGTAACGCTGCTACGTGTATCAGACCCTATTATGGGGTTATTTTGTTGTTGTTTTTTTAAGAAACCTACCGCCAATTGTGCGGTGCATCTATAACGACTATGTACAATACTGCTTGTGCAGTAAGGGTCACAGCTCCATTTCTACATTACGTCGTAGTTTAGGGGCAGCTAGCATATTCATATTTCATTGTGTCAATGCCAATTAAGTCCATAATCATTTTTTAAACTTCAACAGAGAGGAGATCGGGCAGCTGCAGCAGAGGGTGGAGAAGGAGCGTGACAAATACCAGACGATGTCAACCAAAGGCAACGCAGTGTCCTCGGTGCCTCTCTTCGACATCAACGACCGTTTCATCCTGACGCCAGTGGACGCAGCGTACACCTTGACTATCGAGTGTCAGGCGCCCATCGACAATCTGCTGTTGCAGTCGGACGTGCCGGTGGACATCATGGACACCGAAAAGAACTCCGCCGTGGTCAGTCTCAGCGCTGTCAATCCTGACGAAGGAAATCACCTGCTGGCCACTTACAGGTGAGCGTCATCCTTTTTTAGTCCTACGTTCTGCCTCTCCATTGTCCCTCAAGGTCCTTGATTCAGCCTCTCCGCTCTCCCTCAAGATCCTTAAATCTGTCTCTCCGCTCTCCCTCAAGACCCTTGAATCTGGCTCTCCGCTCTCCACCAAGATCCTTGAATCTGCCCCTCCGCTCTCCCTCAAGATCCTTAAATCTGTCTCTCCGCTCTCCCTCAAGACCCTTGAATCTGGCTCTCCGCTCTCCACCAAGATCATTGAATCTGGCTCTCCGCTCTCCACCAAGATCCTTGAATCTGCCCCTCCGCTCTCCCTCAAGATCCTTAAATCTGTCTCTCCGCTCTCCCTCAAGACCCTTGAATCTGGCTCTCCGCTCTCCACCAAGATCATTGAATCTGGCTCTCCGCTCTCCACCAAGATCCTTGAATCTGGCTCTCCACTCTCCATCAAGATCCTTGAATCTGCCTCTCCGCTCTCCCTCAAGATTCTCAAAACTTGAAGCTACAATAAACAGTAGCAAATCGCTTCTCAATGAAGAGTTTGATCGAGTGGTGATCAGTCACTCGAAAATTCCCACTTCCAGGCACTTAAGCCTGGGAACAAAGTCAGTGATCACTTACTGTTGCGGGCTCCTCTTCTTTGTAGCGCGCGTCTGTAGAGCTCGTCTCCTTGAAGCTTCTTTCTTCTGAGTAGTCTTCTTGATTTCTAAAATCGGCCGAAAGTTAGAGCGTATCATTTAAATCGACGTCGCAGTGTTCCTCGAGTGCAGAAATCGAGTCGACTCGAGTACAATGTCAGCGATGTGCCCTAATAACAAAATCAACTTCTATAACAATACGAGGTCCTCCAGAAAGGGCGTCTTCTTCTAGAACTAACGGAATCGGAGTCGTGTGCTCCTATCGGTTAATCTAGGATAACAAAATCAATCAAATCGATAATCCTCTAAGGGTATCGGAATCGGTCCGCAGATCCTATCCAATCCCTTAGGAAAATGGGAGGCCTCAAATTCAATGAACTCATAAATCAACTGATCAGTAACGGCCGGCAATAAAATCGCTCTCAATAAACCCAAATAACAAAGGCTCGAACAAGGGCTTACCGAACGGTATTTATTTCCTCAGAGATGTAGCCTCGCTTAGCTGTTCCAGCTACTACGTTACTACTTATAGTCGTTTACTTTGTACCGTATTTGGAGATCTCTACATCAAAGACAGAAGCCATGCAATCAGCTGAGGTTGGATGAGAGTTGACATATTCAGCATTTTCCAATATTGCTTTTCTTGCATCCTGGCAAATCAAAAGGCTGGCCGCATGAAAATTTCAATATAATGCTCAGTAAGTCATTTGGTCTGCGAGATGGTTTTTGATGACATCAAACCAATTTTCATCAAAGCTCGTTTCTTGTTGGGTTTGCTTGTAAAAACTCAGAGTTGGAATTTGTTTTAAAACAAATATAGTTTTGATGATACTCTGATGGTATGCAGTCAATTAGTACACCGACGAATGCACAGAATAGTACACAGAACTAATCTAGTAAGCACTACACAAAACACTGTACATAGAGTTCATTTTTAGTACACAAAACACTGTACATAGAGTTCATTTTTGGTACACAAAACACTGTACATAGAGTTCATTTTTAGTACACAAAACACTGTACATAGAGTTCATTTTTAGTACACAAAACACTGTACATAGAGTTCATTTTTAGTACACAAAACACTGTACATAGAGTTCATTTTTAGTACACACAACACTGTACATAGAGTTCATTTTTAGTACACAAAACACTGTACATAGAGTTCATTTTTAGTACACACAACACTGTACATAGAGTTCATTTTTAGTACACAAAACACTGTACATAGAGTTCATTTTTAGTACACAAAACACTGTACATATAGTTAATTTTTAGTACACAAAACACTGTACATAGAGTTCAGTCAGTACACAGGATACTGTACCTGCAGTCAGGGTTCAAGTTGCTCAAATCACTCAAAAACTTCAGCTAAAACATACGCCACCCCCACAATTCGCAACCAGGTGTCAGGCCAACACAACCAGACTGGAAATCAAAGTGCGCACAATCGAAGGTCACTACGGTACTCTCATGGCTTACGTGACGCCCAGACTGCAGCCAAAGGTCTGCCAGTTGCTGGCCTATCACATCAAGCCGCTGTCGCTGCACAGACGAGCCCACGAACTTGATGAGAGCCGACCGCTGAATAGTCTGACTCTCACTGGGGCCTTCTCTCTGGCTGAAATTCATCACTGGGTTGCTTTTCTAGTTGGCGAGGTGCCAGAGAAAGCGCCAGCCGACGAGGCCGGTTGGCTCGTGTTTGAGAACACCTTCCTGGGCACGCAGTTCGAAGCCAGGTACAAGAAAGGCGAAGCAGTGTTCCGGTCCGACAATCTGTCCACAATCTCCATTATTAAGGAGTGCCTTAGCAAAGAGGCAACAAAGAGAAAAATTGCGCTGCAAATTGGATACGAAGTGAGTTTTTTGTTAGTGAATTTGTTTATCGTTAAAACATTTTTCACTCAATTTTAAGGCGGCATACAAGTAAACGTTTATGATGTCGTCGCTAGAGAATTTCAAAGCTTGAAAAATCTTTTAAGTAAATAGGCAAGAAAAACGGCTGAGTTGCTTTGGAGCACCATACCGTCTATGGCTGCACTTATGTTCTATGGCTGCACTTATGTGTCTATGGCTGCACTTATGTGTTTATGGCTGCACTTCATGTGTCTATGGCTGCACTTGTGTGTCTATGGCTGCACTTATGTGTCTTTGGCTGCACTTGTGTGTCTATGGCTGCACTTCATGTGTCTATGGCTGCACTTGTGTGTCTATGGCTGCACTTCATGTGTCTATGGCTGCACTTGTGTGTCTATGGCTGCACTTATGTGTCTATGGCTGCACTTATGTGTTTATGGCTGCACTTCATGTGTCTATGGCTGCACTTGTGTGTCTATGGCTGCACTTATGTGTCTTTGGCTGCACTTGTGTGTCTATGGCTGCACTTCATGTGTCTATGGCTGCACTTGTGTGTCTATGGCTGCACTTCATGTGTCTATGGCTGCACTTGTGTGTCTATGGCTGCACTTGTGTGTCTATGGCTGCACTTATGTGTCTATGGCTGCACTTGTGTGTCTATGGCTGCACTTGTGTGTCTATGGCTGCACTTATGTGTCTATGGCTGCACTTGTGTGTCTATGGCTGCACTTGTGTGTCTATGGCTGCACTTATGTGTCTATGGCTGCACTTATGTGTCTATGGCTGCACTTATGTGTCTATGGCTGCACTTGTGTGTCTATGGCTGCACTTGTGTGTCTTTGGCTGCACTTGTGTGTATTTGGCTGCACTTCATGTGTCTATGGCTGCACTTGTGTGTCTATGGCTGCACTTATGTGTCTATGGCTGCACTTATGTGTCTATGGCTGCACTTGTGTGTCTATGGCTGCACTTGTGTGTCTATGGCTGCACTTGTGTGTCTTTGGCTGCACTTGTGTGTATTTGGCTGCACTTCATGTGTCTATGGCTGCACTTGTGTGTCTATGGCTGCACTTATGTGTCTTTGGCTGCACTTGTGTGTCTATGGCTGCACTTCATGTGTCTATGGCTGCACTTGTGTGTCTATGGCTGCACTTCATGTGTCTATGGCTGCACTTGTGTGTCTATGGCTGCACTTATGTGTCTATGGTTGCACTTGTGTGTCTATGGCTGCACTTGTGTGTCTATGGCTGCACTTGTGTGTCTATGGCTGCACTTGTGTGTCTATGGCTGCACTTGTGTGTCTATGGCTGCACTTGTGTGTCTATGGCTGCACTTATGTGTCTATGGTTGCACTTGTGTGTCTATGGCTGCACTTATGTGTCTATGGTTGCACCCGCATGCGTCTATGACTGCTAGAATGGCCCTAAAAGGGACTTGTTTTATTGCTCTTGAACAAAAAATAAGGGTTAATTAAATTGCTCCTCAGTCAGAGAAGATGTGATTCTCAAATTTTTTTCTTTCGCAGGTAAATGACCAGTCAGTCAGTCATACAATTAGATTAATTGCTCCAAAACTTGAGTCGCTTTTACACCTGGCCAAGCGGGTGGCCCTAATCGAGCCGCTTCGCGAGCTCATGCTCAGCGAGCAGTCTGCCGAGTTTCTATCCGAAGAGTTTCAGCAGATCCTCCTGGAGGCCGACGAGCTTCAGAGGCTGTTCAAAAGGCAGCCAGCTCACCTGGAGAGACTCTACGGTACGTTTCAATGTCTACTCAATCTTATCATGCGTCTACTCAATCTTATCATGCGTCTACTCAATCTTATCATGCGTCTACTCAATCTTATCATGCGTCTACTCAATCTTATCATGCGTCTGCTCAATCTTATCATGCGTCTGCTCAATCTTATCATGCGTCTGCTCAATCTTATCATGCGTCTGCTCAATCTTATCATGCGTCTGCTCAATCTTTACGATATACTTTCTACCCAATCTGTTTTTCATACCTACATAATCTTTTAATCCTTTTACGCGTCTACTCAATCATCTTTAGTATCTACTCAAACGTCTCTAGTGTCTACTCAATCATCTCTAGTGTCTACTCAATCATCTCTAGTGTCTACTCAATCATCTCTAGTGTCTACTCAATCATCTCTAGTGTCTACTCAATCATCTTTAGTGTCTACTCAAACATCTCTAGTGTCTACTCAATCATCTCTAGTGTCTACTCAATCATCGCTAGTGTCTACTCAATCATCTGAGCGGCTATACTAGCGGCAATGCGACTAAACAGTACTCTGATACGCCCATGACATGCACTAATTCAGCATCCTATCCAATGCACCGCAGGCATGATCACGGATCTCTACATTGACAAGTTCAAATTTCAAGGCCAGAATGTGAAGTCCAGAGTCTCAGCTTTGATGCAATGCCTGCAGAACTACGATCTACAGACTCTGTTGGAGTTCTTTGAGGCTGAGTAACTCGTTCCTGCCAACCTAATAATTGACTGGAAGGTAGTAAAACACATTCGATTGCTACTGTAGGTGGATATCGTCCGTATCTGAGCACTGTTCTGTTTACTCTACAATCGGATAGTCCTTTTTGCGTCCAAGTTTTTTAATTTTTTCTTTCTTATTTGTTTACTCATGGCGACCGTCTTAATGAAGAATTTTTTAAACTTTCCTCTAACGATTCTTTGTGCACTTTTGCAAATTCCCAACTGTAGAATTTCCTTCCCCCTGACTCTCACTAATCCCATATCCTCACGTTCGGCTTTGAAATCCTCAAACTGCGTTACTGCAGCCTCGGTTGCTAGGCCAGCCTCCCAGATCCTCAGTTGCTGGGCCAGCCTCCCAGATTCCCAGTTGCTGGGCCAGCCTCCCAGATCCCTAGTTGCTGGGCCAGCCTCCCAGATGCTCAGTTGCTGGGCCAGCCTCCCAGATCCTCAGTTGCTGGACCAGCCTCCCAGATCCCCAGTTGCTGGACCAGCCTCCCAGATCCCCAGTTGCTGGGCCAGCCCTCCCAGATGCTCAGTTGCTGGGCCAGCCTCCCAGATCCTCAGTTGCTGGACCAGCCTTCCAGAGTGTCAGTTGCTGGACCAGCCTCCCAGATCCCCAGTTGCTGGGCCAGCCTCCCCGATGCTCAGTTGCTGGGCCAGCCTCCCAGATCCTCAGTTGCTGGGCCAGCCTCCCAGATGCTCAGTTGCAGGGCCAGCCTCCCAGATGCTCAGTTGCTGGGCCAGCCTCCCAGATGCTCAGTTGCTGGGCCAGCCTCCCAGATGCTCAGTTGCTGGGCCAGCCTCCCAGATGCTCAGTTGCTGGGCCAGCCTCCCAGATGCTCAGTTGCTGGGCCAGCCTCCCAGATCCTCAGTTGCTGGGCCAGCCTCCCAGATCCTCAGTTGCTGGGCCCGCCTCCGAGATCCTATTCTACTCTCAGCGGCAAAGTTTTTATTGTACAATTATTGTCATATTGGCTTGTAACTTTAGGAATTATACCTATATTTAGAATATTTGCGTTCTTTATGCTCTCTCTGATGTTTGCAAATACATTAAAGGTGAGATCAAGCCTGCTCACTTTGCAATTTTACGCACTCTTGAAAGGGACAAAAAAATTTAATATCGGGTCAACAGTTTGTTGCAATGCTTATAATGTTTATTTCACCTTCAGTTAGACGTGTAGCTTCTTATAATGGGGCACAGGTGCATGCACCAATGGCACCTTGCAAGCCTAGAACTTCCGCGTCGTGCGCTACACACGTGTTTGCATTACGTGAAACGGCAGAAAAAAAGTGCTAATTTATGTAGGCCACTTGCAATGCAACTACGTTCCGCCTATCTCAGCAGTAGTTTTCAACTGTTTCTGTGGCGCTTGAAGAGATCCCGAATCTGTCGTTAAATGTGTTTTAAAATCGTAAATAAAATGCCTCTATGCCTCTCTGATAACTTCAATGTCGGGTATCAAGTTTCTATTCAATGAGGCACTGAGCCAAACACACATTTTCTCATGAATTTAGGCTGGAAAATAATGATTTCGAGCCGTTGAACAATGAGCGTACAGCGTGGGAAAATGTCTCGCTCGATCGTTAACTGCAAAGAGTACTGAGACCTCCTCAACACCCTTTGTTTTACTGGCTTAGAGCAGGGTCCTCCGCTATAAACCTCGTCTTCAAATTCAACAGCGTTTTCAGAACTGGTCGAATCTTGAAAAAACTGTTTTTAGAACGAACTTCAAACTTCTGATAGAATCTATAACAGCTTTTTCTGACAAGGTAAGTATAGCCTCTCTGCTGACTTAGTAGACTCAAGTCTACACAGAATATTCTCTTTCTTAGCTGAGCAGCTGGTACCTTACATGACTTTCTAATGGACGTTGTTACTTGACACTAACTACTATGTAAAGCCTGCTATACGTAACTCTCAGAGATCTGTTTTGACTACTTCATCTGGAGATAATTCAGAACCATGATGGGTTGCTTTACAACCGTTGCATCTCAAAGTGAATCGCTTCTCATGTGTTGGCATCGCTGAATGTCATTATAATGACAATTGTGTTGAAGTATTTGATGCACTGGTGGCCACCTAACCCCGTGCAATGTAAAGACGTAACGGTAACCGGCTCTTTTTACGTTGAGCAGCTTTAGTAAAATATCAATATCTCAAACAGTTATTGCGATCATGACATCTATAGTTTGTATTTATGGCAGTTTATCACAGAGGTGCATGTACCTGCTTAGAGTAATATAAAATCCGATCACCTTTTAATTTTTAATCGAGAATTCGCAGTCTATGGCAGAAAGAATCATTGAATCATTCAGCGGGCTCAGTACAAGGACGACTTAAGTAGGAGGACGGGAAACCTCGTTTCTTGGAACATTTTTGAGGGCAGTTTTTTCCGTAAAAATACACTACGGAGGTAGGAACTTATCATTTTCTCAGCACAAAATTTTTTTATTGCTTTTGATAGGAGGCAGATCCAGTGTTCATATTTTGATTCATTGTGCCTGTCTCATTGCTCTATCGATATTTATAAAGCTTTTCGTTCAGAAAATTAAGATTCGATGTTAAATTTTTATCTTACGTAAATATCCTGTGCCTAAAAATCATAAAAATGCATTGCACAGCTCTGATGTTTGGTTTTATGAATCTATTTTATCATTTCTACTACACATATTGTTACACCGTCAGCTAAGAATGATAAAATAGACTTAAAAAACCAAAAAGCCGAGCTGTGTGCTATTTTAATGGTTTTTAGGCACAAAAAGACACGTGCAAATTTACGTAGAATAAAAAATTAACATATGGCTCTCTACCAACAATTTTCAGTCGCTTTTCCAGAGCTCTGCTGATAGTCCAAATCTGATAACCAGCTGGAACTGTTCCTTCAACTTCTGTTGCATTTTCTGCAACGTCAACAAAGGGTTCGTCTCAACTGCATCGAGTAGCAGTTGGACCTGAGGCTCTCGAGCAACTTGCCTTGGCGATTGCCACCCTTTCGCAGACAATCTCTGACAGCAGAGTTTCAACGCGCTGATGGATGCTGCAAACCATATTTTCTTTTACGAGTACATTCAGCAACCTTGAAATGTCCTTTGGGTGTTCACCTCTGGCATTTGTTCAAAAGCCTAGCATATGGTCTACAATTCTGGGGCTGATCTTGCTCCTCCGCAGCAATTTTAAATGAAGCTGTGGACCAATTTGATGCTTGTTGGACCAAATTAAATGCTGCTGTGCCAGCCTTGCTGCCATAGACAAAAGCTTCATTACATTGGCAAACGTATCTTGGATTAAATTCAATGCGCGTAGGCCCAAATGGGCTGCCAAAAGCTATATTAATCAAGTTACGCACGGCTGCATTGACAGTTGCAGGTACAGAGATGGAGTTAATGACAGGGAAAAGCCGCTCTATCATAAGTCAAATTCCTCCAGAGATTAAACCTCAATTCAGCTTCCGGAAACAGCCTGAAACGAAAGATGAAGAACGCTCCCTGTGCCCGAACCGTGGTTGCGACACAGGCACACGTCGAGTTGAATTAGCCCATTGTCACGGTTAACTCGTCCATTTTGAAGTTGAATTTCAAGGAATTGAGGGGATGATAATCAAAATAAAAAACAGATTTCTTAATTAGGCCTTTCATCTTGCCTTTCAACTTAGAAACCACAAGCGTATGCGGTGCGGCCTTCAGACACGTTGATTCATTCCACACATAATTAGGGCCACAAATATGAGCAAGGGCGATTGATTTTTTCGTGCAAATAAACAAGTCGTATATAGCCGTGTAGGGACACATCCGTATACCTGAATTTTTAATGAGTTGTCCAGTTGCTACCTGTACTTTAAAATGAAATACTCTTCGGCTAGCAGGGATTAACTGGTCTTAGAATGAATATATAGACTTGTTTTCTGCTCGGCTGACGTAAATATTTATTCGAAATAAGAGAAAATCTCTATGAAACTGTTGTTTATGGAATCGCCTTTAGGGAGCCAATAAAAAAATTTCAACTCCTTTCATGTATGGAGTTCGAAATTATAGATAGGTCAAGATATTTTAGGATGTTTAGGAAAAGTACTCGTGGGATATTATGCCTGGGAACATAAACTTTCAAGAGGGAACTGCATAAAATATCAGGTGCAAAGCAAAAACTCATTTGTGAGTATCAACACGGAACACCTGCAAGCCAAATTAACAGGAAAAGCATTGAAACTGGAGTAGGATAAAATATTTACAACAAAGCAAGTACAGACTGCATCTACGCAACTTAAAGCAACACTATGAAATTAAGAAGCAGCAGCTATAAAACACGGTTGCCATGCAATCCAGGCGACTATTGCTCTGCTATTATTCGAGCATAAAGTGTACTAAACAGTGTACTATATTGACGCTGTATATGCATTTGTATGATCATGTAAAATAGCTTTGGACAGTTTTCAGGGTAAAAGCCCAAGGAAAATATGCATCATCCATGACACCAACGACATCAATAATTTTAAAAGCTTGACTCCTGTCAAAAGTTTACTTGAAGAAGGCTCTTGAACGTGTTTGGGCCTGAAGATCAGACCCACAATTCGAAGAGCGCACAGAATGTCGTGTGATCCGACTCTATTACCCAATTGATTGTGTAGCATTAGTTAAATTAGTGTAAGATAGCAATGAAAAAGCTCAAACATTGTTTCTTTCATCTGTGCCGCCTTCTGGCTCAGCCTGCAGAGCTTGCAGTTCAAAATCTTCCGCGGCCACATCCTCGTTGCCGTCGTTAATCGGAGTGCGAATATCCGATGGCTGCTTTGACTTACAGATAGTGAAGCATTGGACCTTGTGCGACAGCAGGTAGATAGCCAGATTCAGACTGGAGTCCAGCATTGTGGCCAGGTGCGCCACGTGGACCAGGTGACGGGCGGCCTGATTGGGTAGCGAGCTTCCCAGCAGTCCAGCAAAGCTTGCGGGCATCTCGCAGATGAGAAACACAAGCGTGAGCACCAGCAGCAGCCGGTCGGCCGTCCGATTCCGGCAGAGAGCACTGTTGACACCGGGCCTAGAGGCGTTGAACTGCTGGCGGCGCCGGCGCAGGAAGAGGACCACCCGGATGTTGCTCAGCGTCACCAGCAACACCGGCAGCAGCGTGGACACCAAGTAGCTGGCAGTCACCAGGATGCGTTTAATAGTTTTATAGTCATTCAGCCAAGTGGCCTGCTGACTCAGCCGGAGAGTGTCTGAGCACACAACGACGTTGTACTGCAACATTTTCGGCAGACTCACGCACAGGCAGACTGGCAGCAAGATGCAGTGCCAAGTGACGGCGCCACGGACAGCGAGCAGACTTGGCGAAATGTGCGGATAATGAATCTTCTGGTAGCGGGCGAAAGATAGAAAGGCCACCGACCAGTTTCTTAGGCTGAGGAAGCCTTGGCTGAGGAACAGAGCGGCCCAGAATGCACCAGCAATGATTTTGCCGTCCTGTGGGCGTTTGGCGACGTTGTTAAGTTCATTAATTATTCATTTACCCTGTAGGATTTGTAAATGCCCAATTATGCTTGTTTTCCCTCCGATGACCAATTTTAGCTTTCAGTTTTTTAATTTTTCCATTTACGAGCTAATCAGGAAGATGTGCTCCGTATGTTTCTATGGTGATGTTGTGTGGCTTCAAGCTTGTTTTAAAATACTGGGAAAAGATCTGGAATAGCGACGTCATTTCCGAGTAGCTCTTTGTAAAGAGGAAACACTTCTGTCCCACAGTCAGCCAAATTTGCTGGCTGTACTACTTCCTTCAGCAACAGCAGAACAATACAATTTTGCGAGGCCTACCTGCAGCGAAGCCATTTCCTGTTGACTCAGGCCGTAGGTCCAGATAAATGTCTGATAGATGAGCTGACTGGCATTGAAGGCCACCTCCGCTGAGCACAGTCCCTGCAGCAGGTGCACCAGCTGCATCTGGCAGCGTGTGAGAATCCGGTGAAACAGAAGCAAACTGCAAAAGTTTGTGACGATGTTCAGAGCCGCCAGCATCATTAGGCCAGCCGTATAAATCATGATGAAAGACGGCGGTGCATTGCCAACTTTTGCATCTAAGCTGCTGTTGGTAGAATTGGCATCAGCGGTCTCGTTGTCAATGCCGCAGGTCATGATGACCACCAGCTCTATTGAATGATTGTTCTTCCCGGACATTTCCTACCGCTATGAAATGAAGGAAAACTGCAGTTTTATATTTTAACAACTCTATTTCTATACCTGCAAGATGCGGATCTTCTTCTGAGATGCTGGCTCATATATGTACACTGAGTTCTGCGAGACGCCCCCGTGCAAGCTGTAGCCAATCTCAATCAACCTGAGCCTGCTCGAAGCCAAGCAGCCTATTAGGAGAGCTTCATCATGGAGTCCTAGACTAGTGAATCTGGAACAGGAGCAGATGTCTGAATGGGACTTTATTCCAATTCACGCACAAGACAGATTAAAAAAGTGCGCTCATTCTGATTAATAAATGTAGAGGTTCAATCCAGAAAACTGGCACGTAAAATGTGACACGAATCAAATAAATTTATTTTCTCCATATCGCATCATCGGGATGTTAAAATCTTTAGGCTTATCGATAACTTTTACAGTACCTTACCTCTATCGCAAAGTCGGCTTCTTATACTTAGCACAATATTGAATTGCAACCTAAACCAGTAAGTGACACACAAAATTAATACTCCGTTCTCCGAATACCGATTTTAATTATGCATACTGGTAACTAAGTATTGATGAAGTGATTGCGGACTGCAATATTGGGTTTTTCATCCAAGCACAGGGCATGCAGTCTTACTTTCATAAGTTAGTAGACTAATAGTGCAACTTATACTTTGTAACAAAATATCTGATTGTTTAAACAAGACTGCCTTACCAATAAATAAAGGTAATTACGGCCAACTTGCCCTGTTGGGCTACCCGTTCCGTGATGGGTTACGATTGCGCGTAAGGCAAATCAATAAGTTTTTATGAAAAATGCTCTGGAATTTGATAGCAAATAAAATTGGATGCATTTCATGTCTTGAATTTTTCAGTGTTTGCATGTGTCTACATGTTGACGTACATTTAACGGTCTGGTGCCCCACGGTGGAAGAGGACCTCCGGCGGCGCAGAAGACTTGCCTGGGCGGCCTTTCGTTCGATCCGAGCCGTCCTCCAGTCCGAAGCGCTGCCCGACCGCCAGAGGGCTCGGCTGTGGCAGGCGGTGGTCGAAACCGTCCTGCTCTACAACGCCGAAACGTGGACGCTGACGGCTACGCTAGAGCGGCAGCTGGACTCAGCGCACTCAGGGCTGCTCCGTGCGGCCTTTCGAGTTGACGAGAGCGTCGGGACCGAGGCCCTGTACGATCGGGCCAAGCTGCAGCGCCCGTCCATCATTCTGCGCCGGCGGCGACTTCAACTGGCGGGTCACGTGATCCGGGCCGAGGGCAACTGCCCCCAACCTGTTCAGGACGTCCTGCTGCTCACCTTGCAGGGCCCGTTCAGGCGGGGTCAGGCCCGAAACCGTCGATACGTGGACTGCCTGCTGTGCGACGCTGGGGCGCCCGACACTGCCAACGGAGCGGACTTTAATGTTCGCTCCCAGGCTCTGCGGCGCGCCATCTGACGCGCCCTGCTCTAACCGTGACTGTGTGCATGCGGGGTCGCGTATTTTGTTGTTGTGCCCGATATTGCACTCCAACCTCGTTACGTGTCTGCGCCAACCCCCAGCAGCACACTATGAAAACGGTACCCAATTCAAACAGCGTCCCAAAGTCACGCCACCCAGAGACATTTTTAGATATACACGGGTGAAAAAGAGTAAAGTGACTCTAGACGACTCGAGAACGATGAGTTGTCACGGTACAAGTCGCCAAAAAGAGTCACTTTGAGGCATTTTATTGTCTACGACTCTAAAACGACTCTAGAGTCACTGTGGAGTCACTGAGTTGCGTCTAAAGCTTTGCATCTGCGTCACTTGATGAATTAGAACCGCATTTCGCATTTAGAGCACCTCTATTTAGCTAGTCTACTTGAGTCAGTAGAAAGTTAAGCGCTAACACAACGGCTCTTGGACGACTTTTTCGAGACTCTTTTACGATTCTGCAACTCACGTGACGCGCTCGTGACTCAACAGTCGCCTCACAATCGCATTGCAGTTGTTTGAATGGTTAAAAAATTACAAGACTTGCCCCAGAATCGCTTGTACGCTGTCATCCTAACAGCCAAAAATTTCGCAGCTCCTAGTACGTTCTTAGGACAGACTCGAGGCCCGCTCTTGAGTGTCTTGACTATTAGCTACTATTTTTATGCATAAAATTAATAAAAGTAATTAGGGTAGTTCTTAGTTGCGTAGGTGTTCCGTGGCTGTTTGCTAATTATTATCCCATTGGACTAATGAATATGCATACAGAGCATAGAAAGCTTCGAACAATTAACCTCATGATTACCAGTGGCATAAATACCGGAGATAAATTTGAAGTCGAAGGGAAAGCGATTTTAGACAGAAGAATCATTGTCTTACTGAGCCCGATGGAATGCTATCCATGCCATAGCTAGCGAAGAAACTGCTTGTATTGTCATACTTCGTCGCAACGGAACGAAGCAAATAGAAAATGGCATAAATATTAGCATCCAGCTACATGAACGATAGCTCATCAATGGCTTAATAAGAAACTCAGCACTCTAGCCACGATTACTCTAGCTACGCGTAGAATTTATAAACAGAAAACAGTAAAGTCACTTCGCATCCTCGATAAAGTCCAAGGACTGATTTTTCTAGATTTTCTATCCCTCGGATATTCCGCTCCTTTTTAAGTCGATGCTTTCCGAGCGGATTTCGAACAGCTGCGCTTTAGAATTTGAAGTATCTCCAGCGTCATTATGAGATACGTTGTTTATGCTAGGCGCACGGGGTCATAATATTAATTAATTACACCTGCCCCAGTTGGGCCAGATGTGCAACCGACAGCTCAGCCGCAGCTATTGCGCGGCGCATCTGAAGACTGCGTACGGCTGTTCAGTCCAAGGACTGGGGGGTCGCCATGCACACACCCTCAATTACCCCAGCTAATGCTGGCACCCATTTTACAGCTGGGTGAACTGAAGCAATGCATAGTTGAGTTAAAAGTTAAGAGCAGTCAATGCAATGCAGGCTGAAGAACAGCCTAGACCCTAGTGGTTAGAGCAGGGGTCAGCAACCTCCGGCCCTCGGGTACTTTAAAATTTCAAAATAGCAATCTCTCTTTTCTCTTCTCTCCCCTATCCTCTTTTCTCTTCTCTCCCCTATCCTCTTTTCTCTTCTCTCCCCTATCCTCTTTTCTCTTCTCTCCCCTATCCTCTTTTCTCTTCTCTCCCCTATCCTCTTTTCTCTTCTCTCCCCTATCCTCTTTTCTCTTCTCTCCCCTATCCTCTTTTCTCTTCTCTCCCCTATCCTCTTTTCTCTTCTCTCCCCTATCCTCTTTTCTCTTCTCTCCCTATCCTCTTTTCTCTTCTCTCCCCTATCCTCTTTTCTCTTCTCTCCCCTATCCTCTTTTCTCTTCTCTCCCCTATCCTCTTTTCTCTTCTCTCCCCTATCCTCTTTTCTCTTCTCTCCCCTATCCTCTTTTCTCTTCACTCCCCTATCCTCTTTTCTCTTCTCTCCCCTATCCTCTTTTCTCTTCACTCCCCTATCCTCTTTTCTCTTCTCTCCCCTATCCTCTTTTCTCTTCTCTCCCCTATCCTCTTTTCTCTTCTCTCCCCTATCCTCTTTTCTCTTCTCTCCCCTATCCTCTTTTCTCTTCACTCCCCTATCCTCTTTTTCTCTTCTCTCCCCTATCCTCTTTTCTCTTCACTCCCCTATCCTCTTTTCTCTTCTCTCCCCTATCCTCTTTTCTCTTCTCTCCCCTATCCTCTTTTCTCTTCACTCCCCTATCCTCTTTTCTCTTCTCTCCCCTATCCTCTTTTCTCTTCTCTCCCCTATCCTCTTTTCTCTTCACTCCCCTATCCACTTTTTCTTCTCTCCCCTATCCTCTTTTCTCTTCTCTCCCCTATCCTCTTTTCTCTCTCCCCGCTATTCCCTCTTTCCCCTCTTCTCTCGTTTCATCCCATCTGTCATCTTCTATTTCCTTCTCTTCTCTCACCTGTCCCGCAGCCATGAGCTGGATTCCTTATCTGGCCCTTGATTAAAAAACTTTGCTGACCCCTGGTTAGAGCGTCGGATTCGTGACTTGAAAGTCGGGGGTTCGATTCACGATCCCAACTGGAACAATGTGTCCTTGAGCAAGACACTTGACTCTGCACTGCTTCAGTTCACCCAGCTGTAAAATGGGCGCCAGCATAAGCTGGGGTAATTGAGGGTGTCTGGCGACCCCCCAGTCCTTGGACTGAACAGCCGTACGCAGTCTTCAGATGCCGCGCAATAGCTGCGGCTGAGCTGTCGGTTGCACATCTGGCCCAACTGGGGCAGGTGTAATCTATTATTATTAGGCACACGGACACTACAAATGGAATTTACTCAAGTTGCAGGCTTGCCGGATTTTCGTCAATCTAAATTTAAAACACGACGGCAAGATTTTATTATTTTGCTAGCAATGAATTGTAAACCAGCTTTATAAAGATTTTAGACCGGAGCTGTCTGAATGCCCTAAAGGTATATCCGGTCGAAGGTCAAAATAATTTTAAAATGGAGAAATTTATCCGCTTACTGAAGTTTTTCCTATTCCAACTCCTGCTAGGAGAGGCAAAGACAGCACAGAAAGCAGTCGCAGGGAAAATTTATTACTAAATATTACTGCATAGAGCACGTACAATTGAAATTGAGACGCGAGCAATATTGATCGGCAAATGGTGTCAACAAACAGTTTTTTGTGCAAATAATAACAACATTTCAATATGCAATAAAGTTCAAAATATACATAATGACAATAGTGCGTTTTACCGCAATTAAAGCAATAAGAATTAGATTTAGTATATGTGAATAAATAGAATAGAAAACTACCATAATATCATGACTTTTATGGAAAATATATAAAAGAAATGTTTTCTACTGCAGTTACCGGCGTAGCATATATTTGCATCAGGTGTTGGGAGAGACACGGATAAGACACTCATCCGATTTTCTACGACGAAGCCGCTGCATATTTATATTCAACTAAATTATTGTAACTGGCATGATTTCATTGCCAAAAGACAAAGCTAGAACTGCACCCCGCAATCACGCGACCACCACCCCATTTTCTCAAGTTTAGGCTAGAACTGCACCCCGCAATCACACGACCACCACCCCATTTTCTCAAGTTTAGGCTAGAACTGCACCCAGCAATCACACGACCACCACCCCATTTTCTCAAGTTTAGGCTAGAACTGCACACCCCGCAATCACACGACCACCACCCCATTTTCTCAAGTTTAGGCTAGAACTGCACCCGGCAATCACACGACCACCACCCCATTTTCTCAAGTTTAGGCTAGAACTGCACCCCGCAATCACACGACCACCACCCCATTTTCTCAAGTTTAGGCTAGAACTGCACCCCGCAATCACACGACCACCACCCCATTTTCTCAAGTTTAGGCTAGAACTGCACCCCGCAATCACACGACCACCAGCCCGTTTTCTAGCATTTAAGCTACAACCCAACATCACACGGCAGCCACCTAATTTGTTTTCGATCCAACAAACTTAATAATTAAAATTAATTATAATGCAAAACCTCTAAGCAAAAAGCTAAGAGACGCCACACAAGACTATTTCGGTTGAACTTTAAGAAAAAAACATTAACAATAGTCTTGGACCAGAGTAATGACTAAATTTAGCCAAACAAAAACACGGAAAATAGTTGAATAATAATCAAGCGCTGCGCTACCGAAAGTTTATCGCATCAATTTTAAATTAAGTGGGGTTTTCTAACAAAGGCAGTAACAGGAAAACTCTTGTTTATTTTTTCCTTAACTGAGAAAGTTCTATCTATTACTTCTATCGTCATCACTGCTGCTATTAGCTGGGGAATCGCGTCGACTTCTCTTTGATTCTTTGCTACGCTTATGCTCTTTGTCTTTGTTGCCGCTGCGCTTGTGATGCTTCTTGCTTTTATTCTTACTTTTGCTGCTACTAGAAGCAGACGCGTCCGCATTGCCGGACAATTGCTGCTTTTGCTCGATCCATTCTGGACTGTCTGAGTCAACGGCTTTACTGATGGGCGAACGGTCACGTTCACGTTCATGACGGCGCTCACGGTCACGGTCTCGGTCACGGTCACGGTCACGTTCTCGGTCGCGGTCTCGGTCGCGCGTCCTCTCCCGTTCTTTAGAACGAGAAGATCGGCGTCTCGAACGTTTATGAGACTCCGACTTTGACTTCGACCTGGACTTTGACCTTCTCGACCTTGACCTTGACCTATGCCGCGAGCGAGATCGTCTCGATCCTGGCCGATATCGATCTCCGTGTCCGCCGCGGCTGCCGCCTCTTCCGGACTGTTTAGCAGTGGTCGACAGAGTTTCGGGACTGCGACTGCCGCGTCTGTTTTGATGGCCAGAGCCAGCTGTTGTCATGGTTACCGGCTGCTGCTGCTGCTGCTGTGACTGTCTTTGCTCGCGAGCAGGACTGACCGAGGCAGCCGAGCGGTCTGCAAAACAAAATTAATCGAAAACTTTGGTAAAAAAATTGGGAAACATAAAAACAAAAAACGAACGCCATTTTATGTTTTTTGGAGATAGACACCGATACGTACGCAGGCACACGCGCACACGAGGTGCACATACTGCGCAGTTGGTTAGGTCTCTCACCTCCGCTATTATAGTCGCCTCTTGAACGGCTAGAGATTCTCTCAGCTCTAACTGTGGCCACTCTGTCTAATTCAGCGCCCGATTCGCTAGCAGGACTGTGGCGAGATCGGGACCTTGACGACTGGCGTTGACGCCGACGGGCAGATGATTCGAACGGCTCCGAATTGCTGTTCACCTCGGAGGAGTCGTCGTCGTCTTCATCGCCGTACTGATCGAGGCCTACATGCGCGTGTGCAATTGTGATGTGAACGCGACAGTGCTTAACACCTACAGTTGGCCTCAGAACTGGATAAGCCGTGTTGAAGGCTTTTGCACAAATTGCTAGACAAGACATCCAACTAATGTTGCCGAAAATTCCACTGCCTATACTGTAATTCATGGGTCGGCCAACTCCGGCCCACAAAGCCTCTATTCGGCCTCGGATCCTTTGAAACTTCACAATAGCAATCCCCTCTCTCTTCTCTCCCCTTTTCTCCTTCGCTACCTTCTCAACTCTCTCCTCTCTTCTCTTCTCTCCCCTCCACTCTCCTCTCTCTGGCCTGCAGTCCTGCGTTAGATTCTCTATCAACGAGCAAAATTTTGCGTAACAAATATGAAAAATTTAATTACTTTCATGCAAAGTATTTCCTTTGCAAGGGTCCATGTTTACTGGTGTTTGAACACCTACTCCAATAGAGTAAAATTATGTGCCCGGGAAGTTTTGGAATAATATGTATTCTGAGCCAAAAATATGAAATTCTCAATCCAGCAGGTACGTGTTAACGAAAGAGGTAAAAAACGCACGAGAAGTCATAAAAATAACTTTTATGGCATCTGGTACGAAGTAATTACAGACAATATACTTAATGAGGGTTATTTCGATTGCAGACTATAATACATGATTATCCAGGAAGAACTTGATTGGCAGATGCCTACCTATATCAGTTAATCATATTTCTAACCCCGGTTACCAACAGCTAAATTATTATGAATTTTTGAAGAAAGATACACAATGTCTGACACGTTGAATAGATCAACAAGAGGTCAACAGTCATACAACGGATTGACTCAATTACACTTGATAAACTTAGACCTTACTGTATACACTCCATACATACCAGCTGGACATACAGCAAATGAAGCGGTTTCTCGATAGATTGATACGATTATAACATGTGTGCAAGCCTGCTGAAAGCTCACTTACCCACTTACGGAATTCAACAAAAATTTATTTGTAAAAATATTTACAACTAATAGAAATGCGAATAACGCCTAACCGCCAGTTGAACATCCTGAGCTGCTGGGTTTGTTGACAAAAACTATAACAACTGATAATTAACATTAAACTATTGCACAAGAGGGTAAATATTTTCTCAGCCCTTGACAATATTTGCTGCGCTTAAACGGAAGAGCAGAAAGCAAGAGCTTAAGGGCACTATTTTATGTCAGCTGTAAAAAATGCTTTGCAAGTCGTTGCATTGGACTTGAGAAGACTGAAAATGTAAGATAACAAATATATCTGTGTGCTATCGATTCACACACTATTAAAACAAATTTGCATTCTAGTTGCAGAATCAGGATTCAGTTGACAATTAATTAAAACAGCTGTTAACTTGTTGTTAAAATTGAGGCAATTTTACATTTTCTTCACCTCTAAAACCACGCTTGTATCTTAGACATTTCAATGAAGAGAGACCACCGCACTGCCGTGGAGCAGCTGGGAATGATGCGAATCGTTGCTCGCGGCGTGCCAAAGCTACTGACAGATTTTCACACGCAAGCTGCCCACCTGTCGTGAAACTGCAAGCACTATTAGACACTTGCAATTCAAGCTGGTACGACACCTACCCTATTCGCCGAATCTGTCTGTCATCAATTACTGGCTGCTGTTGCTAAAGATGAAGGAACTACTGCGTGGACGTAGAGAAGTGTGACCCGGAGTTTTTCCGGAGAAAACGGCACCCAGGCCAAAAAGCGTCTTAGTCATTTTGCGCCATCCTGGAGTAGCTTTCAGAGTCGTTGAAGGTAACACAGGTAAGAATAGGAAAGAAGCGACTCTTAAACGACGACGAGATGTCGCAGTGCAAGTCGCCGACAAGTTGTCAAAGATTCGCTTTAAGCGTCAATTTTAGCCGTTTAATCGTCTGCCTATGAAACGAGTGTGGTGCGACGAAAGTGACTCTGGGACCGTAGAGTCGTAACTGAGACGTGCCAGAGTTGCTGTAGAATCACTGAATTGCGTCTAAAGCGCATCTGCGTCATATTTAACGACTCTTGTCACGGTAACTTTTAACAGGTTTAGATTGAGCACTACTTGATTTAACTACAGCCATTTTTTCTGCGAACTTATGAAAAACCCTCGTACTCATATTTTGAACAAGATATTTAAAACAGAAAGCTAAATATTTACAAATCCCTAAACCCTAATCAGATAAGTCTGATGGAAGTCCTAAATTCGAACACAAAAGGGCGGCGTCCGATACAGATTTCAAAATGTATATGTTGCCAATGTTGCTTCCTTTAAGCGCAGCAAAAATAGTTGTCATTAAGGAAGGAATCCATTACGCCTCTCGATTTATTCAATTCTGTTTTTTAGTAGAGTCTGACAAAATATGCAGTTAGACTAATAAAAGTAGTGTTTCAAAACAGAATCAATCCCAAGCAGCACTTACCCAGTTTAGGCCGAGAGGTAGCAGCAGCACTAGGCCTGCTATAATTCCCGGACACCTTCTCGCCTTCAGCTGCTGCGAAGTTATAGAATTATTATTACAAATGCAATCATGGATGACTGAAATCGTATTCGCTGATTCTGATGAGCTTGTGCGCTGATCTTTTCAAGCCATTAGCTAGTAGGTCAAATGCCAGTTAGAAGCACAATAATAATGCAAACACAAGGTGGGAGATTCCATCTGTCACGATAAAGCATGCTCCAATTAACCAGAATTATGACGATCGATTCTTGCCAATCGCAATAAAGCTCAAACGAAAAGTTATAATGAAGTAACAGATAAACTTCTTGTGCTCGCCACAGATAATAAAATGACTAGATGGGCCACTCAGGCACATATACTTAGTAAAGCATTTTCTACTTTCAGTTCAGTAGCAAAGAAGAATACATAAGCTATTTTATAAAAATAAAGAAGGCTGAAATGATTTTGATAAGTTTAGAAGCCCAGCTTGCAGGCGTAAACAACTTGCTAATTGGTTCAGCAATAATGTACATTAGCCAGTCCACTGAAATGTACATGGCAGCTTTAGGCTGGAATTCCGAGAAAAGCAATAAAAAATAGGGCGGGGTAGTGTGGAAAGGCGCGGTTAGAGGGTTTAAGCTTGGGAGAGCCAATAAATGAGCCTTGGCTTTAAAATACATTAAAATGCTTCAGTTTAACTTACTACTGAACTGAAAGTAGCTTACCTGCAAAGGTGCTGAGTGGCCATCAATTTATTCTATAGTATCTGTGATGCTCGCTAATTAAATGAAATCCCAACTTTTCTCTGCTCTTGTTAAATAAAAAATCTACGTGGACAACACACAAAGCGTCACACAGATAAAGGGAATGCAAAAATAACTACATGGATTACAGCTGCTTGATGGAGCTGGATACTTTGTTAGGCAGGTAAGAAGTTGTGTCAGTCTTGTTTTCAAATCGCTGGCCCGGTTTTATTCATTTTACTCCCTAGATGAGTCCGAAATTCATCATTGAGATAGACAAACAATAAATGAAACAAGCAAACATGCAATTAGAACTGATTCCTGACCTCGATTTCCGCGCTTGGAGTTGTTGCCGAGCACCTCCTGGGCCACCTCGGTCATCAAGCTGGTGGTTACCTCCAGCAGCGTCTCTGTCATTAGCTCCTTGAGCTTTGCCAACTAAAACAAACTTGAACAGCTGGAGTATCAACAATATAAGCGGCAGGAGCAACGAAAAAATCTTTTTAATAAATTAATTAACTGAACTAATTGGAGACAAGACGGCGACGCATACATCAGACTTGTTCGGACAGTTAAATTAAAAAAAAACAGCAAATCCATAAAATTTATTCTTTATGCAACCAAGTCAGTAGCTTTGGGAAACCCCATCCAGCTTTGGGAAACCCCAACCAGCTTTGGGAAACCCCAACCAGCTTTGGGAAACCCCAACCAGCTTTGGGAAACCCCAACCAGCTTTGGGAAACCCCAACCAGCTTTGGGAAACCCCAAACAGCTTTGGGAAACCCCAACCAGCTTTGGGAAACCCCAAACAGCTTTGGGAAACCCCAACCAGCTCTGAGAAACCCCATCTAGCTTTGGGAAACTCCGTCTAGCTTTGGGAAACCCCAACCAGCTTTGAGAAACCCCATCTAGCTTTGGGAAACTCCGTCTAGCTTTGGGAAACCCCAACCAGCTTAGGGAAACCCCAACCAGCTTTGGGAAACCCCATCTAGCTTTGGGAAACCCCAACCAGCTTTGGAAACCCCCATCTAGCTTTGGGAAACTCCGTCTAGCTTTGGGAAATCCAACCAGTTTCGGGTAACCCCAGCTAGCTTTGGGAAATCCCATCCAGCTTTGGGTAACCACATTCAGCTTTGGAAAACCCCATCCAGCTTTGGGTATCCCCCCAGCTTTAGGAAATCTTATCCAGCTTTGGGTAACGATGCCAGGAAGGGGGGCAGTAGCCCTGTGGTCTTATGTAGCAGCGGTTCAAGCTTGATTACTAGTGCAGTCACATTAATTTGGACTAAAGTGGAATCTCGGCTTGGATCAACCTCCAATATTGTACATGCCTAACGATAAATAAAGTTAGGGTCGCTGTAACACTCCTGTGTGAGTGTATGCCTGTGCGTATGACAGCGTACAATTCCGCGCGCTTGTGTGCCTGCTCAGGGGAGTCGGCGGAATGGGCAGTAATGCCTCTCGCCGGTTGTGTGACAATGTCGCTTTAAGTGCACCAGGGTGCACACAATACACTGCCTCTATAAGAGCCACGCCACGTACGTTTAAGGGCGATCCAGTTAACATCACAAGATGGGTATACAATGCAGGTGCCTCATTCTTACTAATCAACTTTTTGTGACTTTTGTCAAAAAGGTTTAAAGCATATTGTTAATAGGAAATATCCTTAGATTAAATCTGGAAGCTTGGCAGTTTAGATTTTTGGAAATAAAAATAGACAATGCTAGCCCAATTGGCGTACCAATATTTCGTCCAGCTGCTCCTTAGTAAGCTTTGGCGAAGGCGGCCTAGCGGCAGCGTTAGCTCGCAACAATGGCGTCACTTTCAACTGCAATTCTCCGGTGTTAGTCAGCACAGTCTTTGTTTCCGCTTCGATGGGACTGCGCTTCAAATTTGAATTTGATTCGTCATCGCTACCACTGTCGCGATTACGGTTTACTTCTTCTGGACTGCGGCTTCTACTATGCTTTCTATAGTAGTCAGTCGGACTAGCTCGCAAAGTTCTTGGCTTTGAAAGCGACTCCTTGCTATTGTAATTGCCGCGTTTGTCCTCTTCGTCATTGTCACCGTCGCCTTCTTCTTCAATCTGTTTTGTGCATTGGAAACAGTTGATTTTTTATTGATTCAATGGCCTGAGCTAACTGACTGTTTATTAACCTGCGTCTTTTAAAACGAAAAGCTCGGGGTTTCGTCGACTGGCTACAACAGGCTCTGACCCCGGCGCCGAGTATTCAGTGTGCGTTCTGTGATGCTGCTTTATGTTTATAAGACCTAATCGACTGCGCATTTTGTCTATATGATGTCTATGAAGACGATCTTAAGTGCTGGACTTTAGGGCACATCATATAGTCTCTGGTTTTGATCCAGGATAAATCGTGTTGTGTACAGTGTAATAAAAAATCTGACCTTTAAGGCGGAATCTGAAATTTCTTTGACAAGCTTATCAAAACACCATTTCATAATTTTCTATATGAACATATACAAAGTAGGGAAAATTTGTTCCTGACTGACAGGAATAATCAACACAAATCTTGATTAATAATGGCGAGAAAAGCTATTCTTACCAAATCGTCTGGATGAGGCGGGAAGCTACGCTTCTGAGCATTGAAACCTACATCGTAGTTTCCTCCAAGAGCATTAGTCTGACTATCGCTTCGATCAACGCTTGACGATGAGGCGCCTTGATGCTGCTGATTTTGCAACTGTTCCATTGCTTTAATGTGACCAGTTTTCTTGAGGCCATCGCGAAGCCAGGCTGGTAAATCGCGATTCGCTGGCGGAGCTGGAGGCGCCGGAGGCGGAAGCTCTTGCTGAAGCTGCTGTTGGTGGTGATGATGAGTCGGCGGAGGGATTAAAGAGTTGGGCACTGACGGAGGCTGATGCTGGTGATGCTGATCACGATGATGATGATGGTGATGGTGCGGCTGAGCAGGCGGCAGCTGAGGCGGCGGCTGTGGCACAGGGGTCCTGTCCCAAGACTGTTGAAGATGATGTTCGTGACCACCACCGTGATGCTGCGCCTGTCTATGATGAAGCATAGTAGAAGAGTCTGGTCCACGACCGCCGCTGCTACCTCCGGCAAACCATTGCTGATGCCCCGGTGGAGGCTGCGTCAGATCCCACGACGATGGGGGAGGTGGCGGAGGAGGCGGCGGAAGCAGCTGATGCTGTTGAATAGGAGGCTGTACAGGAGCAGTTGGAGGCGGAGGAAATCCACGATTATAAGCTGGCGGCTGATGTTGATGCTGTGATTGTTCGATGCCTGGAGGTGGCGGATCAGCACCGGCTGCTGGTGGCTCTTGCTGTTGTTGCTGCTGCTGGCTGCTAACCCACTGTCTGGCTAACTCAGCCCAGTCTACAGCGCCGCCACCAACTCCACCGTTTGGTTGGGCGGCCCACATGCCTCAATAGAGTTCAGTAATACGTTTAATATTCAATATATAATAGTCTCGATTGTAGTATTGTTACCGACTATTTTAATGATCTTGCTGAAATGTCAAGAGGTTTGATAATATTATTCGATTCAATGTCATATTTATGACTTACTTGTCAGTGAGTCAGTCACTAAAACGATCAGCATTCAACTACCAAAAAATAAAATAAAAAAGTTCAAAGTCAAGCTTATGACGACGCCAAACCATGGCAAAGTTTTACCTTTGCGACTTATATATACTATTGTCTTTGAATAAAAAACCATTTCCGATAAAAAAAGAAGAAAAGCGAAATTTTAAAAGTACAATTTTAATGCTTTCCAACAGACTCGCTGGGGTTGTTAAGCCGAGTAGAAACAAATACACGAATAGAAAATCACTCTACACATCGAATTCAACAATGCTGTGTGAAATGCAGACAAAGAAACGGCGAGGCGACAGAGAAAAAAATAAAGCAGACTTTTTATGAATACAAAAATGAAATACAACAATGACAGACGGAATACAATAAATACGAAGTAACCATAGATTTAAATTAAAGTGTGCTCCATTAAATTGTGCATAGCGATTTGAAGAGTTTATTATATTTATGACATAAACGTTTAACGCTAAGCGTTTGGGATGTATAAGCGCTTTTTAATGTTGAAATTAAATACAGTTGATTACACACTTCTTACTTCCATCCATTTAAACACAAATATGTAATAGTCATAAGCTTCTCGCATTTGCAAGCTCGTAAGCGTGCTTAGCGGAGATGATGGTGTTGAATGTGCGCTAAAATAATCAATAAATTAGAAAACCACCGCACGGAAAACTCGAGTCATTGGTGACAAAAATTAACGGCTTGGGGCGTCGTAAAAAATCGATAAACTTGTGCATTCACACCCTTGCAATCGCTTATATAGAAAGGCTAGCACTTATAAAGTGTCCAAGTTGACGAGTGTTAACCGTCGATTCAGAAATTCGACAAAGAAGCCATCACAGATTTTACCGCGAAGAGGCACACAGAAAACCACTAACCAGGAGCGATAAACTGGTGGCAGCGATGATTAAGGGAAACGTTAAGGAAAATCGATAAACTTGTGCACTCACACCCTGGCCCATTACCTATGCCCCACGCGAGCAGAGAGAAAGTGAAATAAGTGAGGTTGTAGCCAGATAGAAAATTCAGGGTTTGGGGTTGGGTATGGAAAATCGATAAACTTGTGCACTCACACCCTGGCCCATTACCCATGCCCCACGCGAGCAGAGAGAAAGTGAAATAAGTGAGGTTGTAGCCAGATAGAAAATTCAGGGTTTGGGGTTGGGTATGGAAAATCGATAAACTTGTGCACTCACACCCTGGCCCATTACCCATGCCCCACGCGAGCAGAGAGAAAGTGAAATAAGTGAGGTTGTAGCCAGATAGAAAATTCAGGGTTTGGGATTGGGTATGGAAAATCGATAAACTTGTGCACTCACACCCTGGCCCCTTACCCATGCCCCACGCGTGTAGAGAGAATGTGAAATAAGTGAGGTTGTAGCCAGATAGAAAATTCAGGGTTTGGGGTTGGGTATGGAAAATCGATAAACTTGTGCACTCACACCCTGGCCCCTTACCCATGCCCCACGCGTGTAGAGAGAATGTGAAATAAGTGAGGTTGTAGCCAGATAGAAAATTCAGGGTTTGGGGTTGGGTATGGAAAATCGATAAACTTGTGCACTCACACCCTGGCCCCTTACCCATGCCCCACGCGTGTAGAGAGAATGTGAAATAAGTGAGGTTGTAGCCAGATAGAAAATTCAGGGTTTGGGGTTGGGTATGGAAAATCGATAAACTTGTGCACTCACACCCTGGCCCCTTACCCATGCCCCACGCGTGTAGAGAGAATGTGAAATAAGTGAGGTTGTAGCCAGATAGAAAATTCAGGGTTTGGGGTTGGATATGGAAAATCGATAAACTTGTGCACTCACACCCTGGCCCATTACCTATGCGAACTTCTGAATTCATTAGGTAAACTAAAACAGTAAGGGATAACTCAAGAATGTTTGGATGTTTCAAAACACTTCATTTTGTTGTCTTTAAGCTGTCGCAACTTCAGCACAGTATGAATATGAATCTATTGTTCATCTTTGATTAACTAAACCTTTTGTATGTTTAACAGGGCATGATCGTTTTTCAGAACCAAACTACTAGCTAGCAACACATTGAAGCGTGGATGTATGTGCATCAGTAGAAAGCTTCATGAAAAAGATTAAAATAAAAAGCAATGTTTACTGCAAAAAACTTCACTGTACACACATACACACGCTAACTTTTTGTCAATTGCTTTGTATGTAAAAACATAATATTTTAAGCTAGATAAGCTAGTTAGTACTTAAATTGAGGCAAGATCGAAGAATTTATGTATAAAGAAAAAACTATGAGTAATAATTTCTGTTTAGAACTAAAATTATGTCTGTGAAATTATGGATAATAAAATGAAAACAAGACAAAAATACAGCCAATCTATACAATAGGAACTGTAAGTCGATACAAAAATATGATTTTTAAAATACTTTGTCAGAGAGATAAATTCAAAATTACTTTACAGACTCTTGGATATGATTTAATTTTTGGTCGCGAAAAAAGCGACAGAAAAAACAAACTAAAAGGAGCTACCACTACGACGCGTCGCGTAAAATAAATTATTGTATTTCGACAATATAATACAACGGGCATTTATATAGAGACAGGTTTTTTATCATCCTATTATAGCCCTGGTAAAGAACCCGCACACACCTAATTAGAATTAGCATTAGTTAGCAATAGAATACCAACCCTTAGAACTCGTGGCGGAACCAAAGATACTAGAATAAACTAGATGGGCCACTCAGCACATTTGCGTGAAAGCTACTTTCAGTTCAGTAGTAAGGTAAACTGAAGCATTTTAATGTATTTTATTTTAAGGCCAAGGCTCATTTATTGGCTCTTATCGCCCAGCTCAAACCCTCCAACCCGCGCCTTTCCACAATACCTCCGCCACGCCCCATTTTTTATTGCTCTTTTTGGAATTCCAGTCTAAAGCTGCGCCATGTACATTTCAGTAGACTGGCTAATATACATTATTGCTGAACCAATTAGCCAGTTGTTTACGCCTGCAAGTTGGCTTCTAAACTTATCAAAATCATTTCAGCTGCCTTTATTTTTATAAAATAGTCTATGTATTCTTCTTTGCTACTGAACTGAAAGTAGAAAATGCTTGACTAAGTATGGGTCTGAGTATCTAGTCATTTTAGTATCTGTGGGCGGAACAAACACCAAAGTACTATCAGAAATTGAAATTCTGCATTATTTAGGAAATTTTAAAGGAATAGAACAGACATACACACTACGCTACTTTTCAGTAGGCGGCACGCGCATTAGCGCTCCGCGCATCGATTTAGCCCGATGCCAATCTTCGTCGCCAGCCAGAGTGCCGGTGACGCACAGCAGCTGATACTCTGGCTGGCGCAGGTCCGTTAAACGGCAGCGAACCGAGCTCAGGGCGTTGCTGGGCTTCCTGCACCACCCGGAGACGGTGGCGGGCCGCCAGGCCGGGTCAAATAGTAACAGTCGATTGTCGCCATTTCGACGCATCTCCATGCCGACTACTGTGCGACTGTGGCCTTCGTGCTGCAGGTAGAGCGGAAACGCGCACTCGGTGTCGCGACCGCGGTAGTAGGACTGAAAGAGCGTTTTAGCGGTCAAGCAGTTTATTGTACTTTTATTAGACGCGACATTGTCACTCACAACCGGCGAGAGGTATTACTGCCCATTGCGCTGGCTCCCCTGAGCAGGCACACAAGCGCACGGAAACGTACGCAGTCATACGCACAGGCACAGGCACAGCATTTATCGTTAGGCATGTACACTTCACTGTGCTTTGGGGGGTTGGGCATTAAGGCCGTTAATTGCACGAGCAGAGCCAAGCCGAGATTCCAATTTAGCTCACAGATTAATGTTAATGCACTTGGAATCGAGCCTGGACCGCTGGCTACGGCTCCCTATAGGCAAAGCAAAGAGTTTTGTAAAAAAAACTAATTAATGAGGTGAATCTCATCTCATGAGGTCATATTGAGGTCCGTTTAACCACAGAACATGCTAGAATGGTCAATTCTGTAAACTAGTTAATTTCCTCACCACTTTTCTCCAGTCTAGAATTCGGTAATGATAAACGTGTTTCCTAACAAACTGACAAATTTTTATATAGAACAGTGCCTTCACAATGACTCACCTTGACAGCCTCAAATAGAGCCAAATGCGTGCCTCCCGGGCCAGTCGGCCTTCTAAAATCGTACACCCTACAGCGTACGCGCAGGAAACTCAACAGGGCGAACACTTCCGTTGTGCCAATCCATTTCCTAGTATTGACCAGCCGGCTGCCCAGCTGATCCCTGCCAACCGGATCGAATCCGGCTGACCAAGCGTCCTCAATCAGCTGTTGCAGTTTTCTAACGCTAGGCACCTGCGGCACGTTGTTAAACACCAGTTGTAGGAAGGCCGGTTCGCGGCACATCGAGCTCAGTAGCATTTGTAGATTTCTATAGCCGCAGCCCCAGCCTCTGTCTTCGAGATGGGAGCTGAACTGATCGGCTGGTGGCCGGCACCACAGGACGTTAGTGATGCTGTCCTCGGACACTGTGAATCGTTGCTTCGAGTACCAAGCCTGAGCGATAGGTTTGATAGAATTTAAATATTTATTATGCATATCTTTGATGCGTATCACTTCGACTCTGCACTGTTTTAATAAGAAGCATTAAGGCTTTGATTGGTTGGAAAACAAGAGAGACTACAAAGATAGGAGAGGGGAGGGAAAGGAGAGGGGAGAGGAGGGAGAGGGGAGAGAAGAGGGAGAGGGGCGAGGAGGGAGAGGGGAGAGGAAGAAAGGAGAAGGGGGAGAGGGAAGGAGAAGGGGGCGAGGGGCGATGAGGGAGAGGGGAGAGAAGGGGGAGGAGAGAGGAGAGAGAAGAGGGAGAGGGGCGAGGAGGGAGAGAGGAGAGAAGGGAGAGGGGAGAGGAGAGAGAAGAGGGAGAGGGGCGAGGAGGGAGAGGGGAGAGAAGGGGGAGGAGAGAGGAGAGAAGGGAGAGGGGAGAGAAGAGAGAAGAGGGAGAGGGGCGAGGAGGGAGAGGGGAGAGAAGGGGGAGGAGAGAGGAGAGAAGGGAGAGGGGAGAGGAGAGAGAAGAGGGAGAGGGGAGAGGAGGGAGAGGGGAGAGGAGAGAGAAGAGGGAGAGGGGCGAGGAGGGAGGGGAGAGAAGGGAGAGGAGGGAGGAGAGAAGGGAGAGGGGAGAGGAGAGAGAAGAGGGAGAGGAGGGAGAGGGGAGAGGAAGGAGAGGGGAGAGGGAAGAGGGAGAGGGGAGAGGAGGGAGGGGAGAGAAGGGAGAGGAGGGAGAGGGGAGAGGAGGGAGAGGGAGAGGAGGGAGAGGAGGGAGAGGGGAGAGGCGGGAGAGGGGAGAGGAGAGAGAAGAGGGAGAGGGGAGAGGAGGGAGAGGGGAGGAGGGAGAGGGAAGATGGGAGAAGAGTTGTAGAAGGGCCAGGGTGAGGCTAGCTATCATACAATACAAAAAGCATTCTATAAATGCTACTCACAAGTAGACAGAATAGACAATCTACAACACGCAGCAAAACTATAAAGTATACATGTATCAGCAAGCTAACCTACCTGCAGTGCTGGCGCCAGGCCCGGCGTTCTCGACAGTCCATCGTCGTAGCCAATCCGATTAGCTGACCGTTTCAATCGTTGAATCTCGTAGACATCGGCAACTCCCATGCTGCCCCGTTCTACAGCGTTGTCCAACGCTCTCTGCAGCTGCTGGTCGCTGGACACACCGGTCAGGCCGTACATCTCGCGCAACTGTTCCGCTTCTCTGGCCGCTAAACGGGCGTCCTCTTCGCGTTGTAATCTTCTGGCCATAGCAGCGTCAGATGCTTCCATGGCTGCCATTGCCGCCGCTGCCGCAGCCGCCGCTGAACCGGAACCGGAAGCTCCGCTATCGATATCCCAGCCTCCGCTCATCCCCCGGCCAGCGACTCCAGACCCGGCTGAAGGCATAACAATATGCGATATTCATAGTTGATCTGCCATTCTAGATACTGAACTACCGTTGATCTGCCAATCTAGACACTGAACTACCGTTGATCTGCCATTCTAGACACTGAACTACCGTTGATCTGCCATTCTAGACACTGAACTACCGTTGATCTGCCAGTCTATACACTGAACTACCGTTGATCTGCCAATCTAGATACTGAACTACCGTTGATCTGCCAATCTAGACACTGAACTACCGTTGATCTGCCAATCTAGACACTGAACTACCGTTGATCTGCCAGTCTATACACTGAACTACCGTTGATCTGCCATTCTAGATACTGAACTACCGTTGATCTGCCAATCTAGACACTGAACTACCGTTGATCTGCCATTATAGACACTGAACTACCGTTGATCTGCCATTCTAGACACTGAACTACCGTTGATCTGCCAGTCTATACACTGAACTACCGTTGATCTGCCATTCTAGACACTGAACTACCGTTGATCTGCCAGTCTAGACACTGAATTACCGCTGATCACTTGATTTAGACAGTCTAGACACTGAACTACCGCTGATCTAGAGACTTGATTTAGACAGTCTAGACACTGAACTACCGCTGATCTAGACACTTGATTTAGACAGTCTAGACACTGAACTACCGCTGATCTAGACACTTGATTTAGACAGTCTAGACACTGAACTACCGCTGATCTAGACACTTGATTTAGACAGTCTAGACACTGAACTACCGCTGATCTAGACACTTGATTTAGACAGTCTAGACACTGAACTACCGCTGATCTAGACACTTGATTTAGACAGTCTAGACACTGAACTACTACTAATAAATTCATATTTACAAGACTTACCTCTGGCATACCCACGACGACCATAGCTATCGCTTGAGGAGGTACCATGGGCTCCTTCGCTTCCCCCATGACTGTTATCACCATCTAATAGCTCATGATTGGAGTAAGAATCAGCAGAATGCGATCCACCAGCAAAGTGAGCATCAACGTGCAGATTGGAACGCTCATCCAGTGGCAGTAGAGCGCCGCAAACTGGGCACTCCATCAAATGCTAATGATTTGTTTAATCAGTCTTGCTCACAGTTGTAGCTATTAACAATTCTGAAATACAATTGATAGAGCATAAGACACAAAAAGTCATTTTTTATTACTTAATCCTAATCTTGTTGCCTCTTTGGGACAAATTTTTACACTAATGCATCCAAAATAATTTAGGTTTGCACTTAAAAACTGGCCAAGGGGTCTGTATTGCATGATTCATGCCTATAACTCCCCGATAGATGCTAGAAAATCAGTGTGTTACGCACTCTGTGAGCATATATGAAGTTGAAAGTATTCCTGCACACAGTATCTACATGCTTGCATGCATACATGCGCAACCTCTGAAATTACGCTGGCCGTGCGACTTAGTTTTCGATAAAAAATGCGACTTACCTATGAAAGAGCCAAGCAAAAACTTTAGGTAAACGGCAGGAGTAACTATGGCCATATTTTTAAAGCTAAATGCCTCGCCAGCTAATTAGTGCGGCGTGCAGATTCCGCGTTTTTATAACAGCTAATCAGTATGTCATCTAGTGGCGGCATGAAGCAATTAGTAAATTGTCAGTACAGTGTAGTGAGCATACTACAAAAGTCATGATTCATGAATGTCCAGAAGTAAGTGAATACAGTGTGACCTATAGCTCAAGAACGATTTGCTAGACGATTTGGCATGGAAGATGAGAGCCCTGATTCAGATGGCTCATCAGATGCAGAATACGAATCCAGTAGAGATACAAGCTGTGAAAACCCACAGATTTTTAAACCACTGAATTCTAATTCCCGGAACTATTTTTGCATAGATTCTAAATTTGAAGTCATGCTCAAACAAAAACTTGTTAACAGTTAGGAAAAAGGCAAAGATGGGAGTAAATGCATGTTAAACTAAGATTTGAGGCCTTTGCAAATTCTCTCCATTCCTCAATCTTCTCATCCTCTTTTTCTTCTCTCTCATCCCTTATCCCTTCTCTCTTTCCTCTCCTCTCTCCCTCTCTTTCCTCTCCTCTCCTATCTCTTCTGTCTCCTCTCTACATTCTTATCTCTCCTCTCGTCTCTCTCCATTCCACTCTACTCTCTCATCTTATCTTCCCTCTCGTCTCTCTCCACTCTACTCTCTCATCTTATCTCTCCTCTCTTTTCTACTCTCTCATCTCTCCTCTCTTCACTCTCCTCTCATCTCCTTTTTATCCTCTCTTCTCTCATCTACTCTCTCCTCTTTCCTCTTTCCTCTCTTCTGATCTCATCCATCATCTTTTCTTTCCTCTTTCCTCTCATCTCCTCTTCTCTCTCATCTCTTTTTCCTCCCTCAGCTTTTCTCTCCTCTTCTATCTTTTCTCCCATCGCATCGCTCGCCTCTCCTCTGTTTGCTTATCTCTAATCTTCTATTCCCTCTACTTTGAAGTAAGAAAATATGCACATATTTTTGCTGAAGATAAGAGGAGAGAAGAGGGCATTGAGGAGAAAGGGTAGAGAGAAAGGGGGAGAAGAGAGGAGAGAGAAGAGGGAAAAGGGGGGAGAGAGAGAAGAGGGGAGGCAAGGTAGAGAAGAAGAGAGAGATGAGAGTTGAAGAGACACCAACCTTGCTACAAGGGGCGTCCGGAAAGTAGTGTTACTTTTGCTTGGTGTGGACGTATGGACAGTCACACTTGCATGTGCTTGGTGTCATTTGAAAGCGGCAAGTCTCTTCTTTAAAATGACACCAATTGCAAGAGATTTGAATCTGTGCTTCAAGAGAGATATGGACGATTAAGTAGAGAAAGGTCAGTCATAGACTTACAGAACCTCAAAAATGTCAACAGAAAACTTTTATCACGAGCGTAATTACTCCAGAAAAAAACAAAAAACACAACAGTACAGTACAGAAGCAGGTGAAACAGATAACAAGCAAATTATCACACAAGCGAACAACATTAAAATCATTCATCGGTTGGCAGACTTGTCATCTTGCTGACAGCATGGTCGCCATGAGCTGTGCAAAGTTGCCTGTGGATGTCAGCCGATTTGGTTCCAGAGCTCCAAAGTGTAAAGATGGCATGTCGCTGCCCAGTCTTTGAATGCACATCCATTTGCAGTTCACAATTGAAAATTGAATGTCAATAAACTTTGCAGGCGCAGCAGAAGCAGTTTTACAAGTCTCGTAGTTTTATGAGACAGCCCCTCTCGTTCACTGCATCACATTTGGCCATAGACAGCCCATGATTACGAAAAAATCGATAAAATCGTAAAAGTTTTCTGTTCACATTTTTGAGGTTCTGTAAGTCTATGACTGACCTTTCTCTACTTAATCGTCCATATCTCTTGAAGCACAGATCCAAATCTCTTGCAATTGGTGTCATTTTAAAGAAGAGACTTGCCGCTTTCAAATGACACCAAGCACATGCAAGTGTGACTGTCCATACGTCCACACCAAGCAAAAGTAACACTACTTTCCGGACGCCCCTCGTAGTTAGGAAGTTTCAAAGAACCCGAGGGGCGAGGGCCAGATAGAGGGGCTTCGCGAGCTTGCCAACCCCTGCTCCAGAGTTTAAGAAATCAATGGGAAACTGTTGACGCGGGCTTCTGATTTCAAAGATCTTGTCTGTTGTTGAAGGCTTCTATTCTGTTTTTGCTCTCCTGCCACACTTGCACCTACTACCCCCTGATTGCCTCTTATTGCGACTTAGTTGCTTCTTTTTGCGACTTACCTAATCCTTTTTGCGACTTGCTTAATCCTTTTTGCGACTTACCTAATCCTTTTTGCGACTTACTTAATCCTTTTTGCGACTTACCTAATCCTTTTTGCGACTTACCTAATCCTTTTTGCGACTTACCTAATCCTTTTTGCGACTTACTTAATCCTTTTTGCGACTTACCTAATCCTTTTTGCGACTTAACCCTTTTGCGACTTACCTAATCCTTTTGCGACTTACCTAACCCTTTTGCGACTTACCTAACCCTTTTGCGACTTACCTAACCCTTTTGCGACTTACCTAACCCTTTTGCGACTTACCTAATCCTTTTGCGACTTACCTAATCCTTTTGCGACTTACCTAACCCTTTTGCGACTTACCTAATCCTTTTGCGACTTACCTAATCCTTTTTGCGACTTACCTAATCCTTTTTGGGACTTACCTAATCCTTTTTGCGACTTACCTGATCCTTTTTGCGACTTAGTTTGCTTCTTTTGCGACTTACCTGATCCTTTTTGCGACTTACCTGATTATTTTTACAACTTAGTTTGCTTCTTTTGCGAATTGTTTTTCTTTTGCTTCACCATTTTCCCTGAACTGCTCTTTCTTTCGCTTTCCTCTTGCCTTTCTTGGTTCTTGTGTTTTTCTGTTTTTGGTTGACTCAATTTTGCGACTTACCCCTGGTCAGCCATGATTTACGGTGGCCGGATCGGCCAGCTCGGCCAGCAGTTGCGCATGTATGCTTGCATGTACCCTTAAACAGGAGCAGCCTTTCGGGTTTTGCAAAATGTTGTTAATGAAATTTCACAAAGTTGCTTAAAACCCTCCTAGGAAAATTTCAATTATATTATTATAATAAATTTCTTGCCTATTGTCTAAAACAAAATAATAAATATATAAACTTTCATTTATTATGACCTATAAGATACTAAAACTAGGCACAATAATACATATACATTAATAACAATTTGTTAGTAATTTATCAAATATTTCATTTCTTAATAATGCAACTATTTTAAATAAACTGATTTTCTATTAGTTTCATGAAACTTGAAGATATTACATCTATAAATTTAGAAAAAATTAACATAATTTTTTAATTAATGAATGTGTATTTTAATCTTATTATAGCCTTACAATTATTGAAATAGTTTGCTTGCATAAAATTAATTTTTACATTTATATTATTGTAGTGACTAGCTGCCAACTGTCTATTCAGCAGCACTCACTAGCTTTTTCGACAAGTGCTGTGGTCTGCTGCACAGCAGCTCAGTCCACCTGTCTGAGAGAGAGAGTTACCCTGTGCTGGGCCTAAGTGTTTATTGCCTGATGACTCATCACCCGAGCAGGTGTGGGCAGCCATACTCAATGTCTTCCCACTCACACTGAGGAGGCATAGCAGGATGACTCATAATCTGCGCAGGGTATAAAGGCTGCCTAGAGGGAGTAAACAGGATGACTCAACTACCCAAGTTCTATTTTTAGCACAGACAAGCACATGACTGTGCACACTAATTTTGCGTGGCAGCTGACCTTGAGTCACGCCATAGCAGCATGACAGGGTTACTTTATTTGGGAGTTGGCCTTGGATCACACATCTCTCGCATGATTCCGAAGTCCAAATAAGGAAGTTTCACACATTCACCGCATGAAGCTCACGTAACTTTGGGGGTCTGCTCAGCTATAAATACAGAGCATCTGGGAGCCATTTTTTTCCCAGACCTGCATTTAGGAGCTTCCTCAAATAGAGCCATCTCTCTGCCTCAAAGCTCTCCTTTCTCATTTTAGGATTTTCAGGTTTTCAGGTTCAAGCAACATTTACTAGAATGATCAACTGTCGGGACATTTTCAGATTTGCCTTTGCTCCAAACAACTTTGTTATTTTATTTCAGGTGATAGATAGACAACTCTGCCAATGCATCGAGTCCGCACACCAAGGTGGCAGCAACCCTACCAAGTCTAAGGCTAACATTTTAGGTCTTTATTGGACAAATCAATAGGTAGTACAAAGGTACTATCTAGCTACTTCTGGAGCAACAAGTTCTATTTCTAGGAACATCTTCAAGAACATTGGGAAAGAGCAACACACTATACTATATAGTTTCATATGTATTTTCATATGTATACTATACTATACAATTTCATATGTATTTTATATAGTATACAACTAGACTACACAGCATCATATAAAAAATCTTGTTACTATTAAACAAATACTATATAGTATATCCATTTGGATAAAAATGTTCTTGAAATATTAAATATAAAAATATCGATATTATACATTTGCTGCTATTTCCTTAATCAACTAGAAAATATAAAAAATCTTAAAAATGATACTAAAGCCCTATATAGAGGGCAAAGCATTTGCAGTTAGACTGATAACAGAGTCTTAATGATTTAAGTCAAAAAGAGCTGATTTGCTTAATCAGACTAGTTCAAAAGGATAATGAGAATACTTTAACAATTACTAACAATTTTCAATATGTCAAAAGCTTTCCACTTAAAAGCAAGGTAGCCTATAGTTTTTAGGCTAATTTATTTCTACAACAATTAAATTAAAAGAAGATAAGAAGCAAGGTGATTGTTTGACTTTATATAGCAAAAAAAAAGTTTTATTTTTTTACAAACTAATTTAATCATTAATATATGCTTGAGAAGCACATTAATTAAAGATTATTAAAAAAACTATATATAAATTATCACTTGCTGTGTATGGTACTCAAAAAACAAATGTATAAATTAAAAAGTACAATTTTTTATCCTACATGTTTTGCCTCGCGTCAGGCATTGTCAGGCTCTTAAAATTAGTAACAATTTATTTGTTCATTAATATTTAACAATTAAGAGTAAGAATTAGTCAATAAAAGTCAGAAATGTATGTTATAAATGTATAAATATATTTATGCGACATACAATAAATTGCTACTAATTTTAAGAGCCCAACGATGCCTGACGCAAGATGAAACATGTCGCATAAAAAATGATAGCACTCACCTTCTTAATTCTACTTTTTCTTAGACGCGCAACTTTACCACAGTAAAAACTACAATATATTTAGGTCTAGTTTAGCAGAAAAAAAGGTCATTAGTTTTTATCTTTGTTTGAACCTAGCTAAAATAGCTAGAACTATTTTTTGAAATATATCTACTTGAAAACATGGTTTTATTTATCTTAAATCACTTTAACTTTATTATTGACTTTATTTTAAAATTTCATATTTTACTGCTTCTTTATTAAAAAAAATTTTTGTTCTTTTTTGTCAATAGTTTACCAAAGAATTGACATCTTGACTATGCAGCCACTTGCAACTGATAATATTCTTATGCAGTTAAATTTGGATGATAGTCATACATAAGCTTGTATTTTTGATATGCAAATAAATAAAGAATAATTGATTAGCTAAATATTTGCTATTCTATTAGAATTTTCATTATTATATTTTATCTATATTTTTTTCAAAGGCAGTTTTGCCAATGACGACTTAAGACAACTAAAGGCAAGGAAAAGTCCTAAAAATGTCTGAAGTTGGTAAAGGATAAAAGTGATACCAGAGAGTCCCTTTGGCTAATCTCCTAGCCAAGCTTCTTAGTAAAGCCATTATATCAAGTGATGACAAGAACAGTGCCAATAATACTAATGATGAGAACATGAGTTATATAAAGTTTTGTAGCTACATTTGATTTAATTGAGTTCTAGTTCAGTATAGTACATACTTAACCATTGCTTGGAAATTGTCTTTAACTAACTTGAATATTACTCCTCTAGCTTTGTGCCAATTTGGCACATAATATTGCATTTTGTAATTTTTGTATTTTAACAACTTATGTAGAATATATAAACATAAGGCAGTATTATTGAATTCATTTTCTCTAAACATTAATATTTTATATAGTTTCAAAATGTAAGAACAGTTTTGCATATGCTTTAAAGCTCATTTTTGGCTAAGGAAAATGGCTCAAAGGGTTTTTATTCTTATAATATATAAAGGGAACTACAATATACATCTATAGTAATATTAATTATTTAGAATTGCTTTTTAGGCAAAACAAATTGATACAATTGAATCTATTAGGAAATAAAAAATAGCTTAATTATGGCAAAATAGTGGCGAATAGCAAGATACATTAATCTTGCAAATACCATTGACATTTTTCTACTATTTGTTTAGCAAAATGTTGCTAGTATATAATAATATAAAAAAAGTTAGCCAATGTTCTTGAATTTTGTAGGCCTATGCCTGTATTGCTCCATTTCGGTATAGCAAAAAATTGTTAGGAAAGAGAAATTTTTCCTTTCCCTCTTAATAATTATATTATTAAGGCCAAAAGCCTTGACATCTAATTAATATTGTCTATATTCTATTGGGTAAACATGTTTGCAACTTATCCTTAGTCCACCACAATTTACAGTAGAAAGATCAGCTAGCAATTATGCATGTATAAACTTATATACAATATACAAGCAAGGTATCTATGCTTTTTGATGCCTAGTATTTTGGTGTCCTAGATAATATAACTACAAAAATATAGAAAAAGTCCTAATTTAGCAATAAATGCTTTATAAAACTTCATTATTTTAAAAACTAAGGTATTATTCATTTTGTTAAGTTGATCTATTTTTAGTTTTTTACTTTTAATTTTAAGACTTGTTTTACTAAAAATTTGTCTCAATTTCTTGAGAAATAAGTAACCATGAATATGTCACTTAAGAAATCAATACTAAAATATATTTTTAATACTACATTTTATAAATTTTAATAAAAACTATAGGCCTATATAGCATTATCAATGGATTATATCTGAGTCTAACTAAATATTTAGCATGCATGCTAAGTGCAGCTTTATATTGCAAGAAAAGATTAGGCTTTAGGTCTACAACAAATGTAATTAAATCAAATAGATTTTTTAAAGTTGAAGCAAAATACCAGTTTAATAAAATAGATATTGTTTTTATTAGGAAAATAAAATGTTATAAACTGTCTACCCTAGCACAAAACTCCAATAGGCAGACAAATGGACAACAATTAATGACCCGCATGAGGCATTTTATCAAAATGCTAGGTACCTGGTACCAAAAGCATGGGCACCAAAAAGCAAACTACAAGCAAGAAAAAAATTTCTAAGAAGCAAAAATAATTGGCAAATAACTTAGGGCCTAATAACTATAGTAAAGTTTACTTGTTGCTTTATTTATATTAAGCCAAAGGTTAACTGCTAACATTAGCACTAATGATCAAATGATGTATAGGCATAGGGGCCTAGGCCTAAGCCTAAAGCATTAATAAAATATCTGAAAATCAAATATAATGTTGTTTAACTTTAACTGTGTTGCCAGTCAATCATATCCTAGACCTTCCTTTGATAACTACAGCTAGCATTGACTTTTCAGTTTTCAACATGATTTTTTCTTCCTGTTTCTCAAAATTACTAGCTAAGAAAAAAGACTTTTTATTTTAAAAATAAAGATTCATTACAATTAAAAGTTGGTTCAATGGGTGCTGGTAAACTTGTCAACTGGCCTAGCTGTATTACTGTATAGGCCTACTGTCAGTGGCGTAGGCAGGGGGGGGGGATCAGGGGGGATGTATCCCCCCGAAGAGCCTGACCAAAACTTTTTTGTTGCCCTTTTTCGCTATACATGCTACCATGTGAGCACTTTTACCTTGGTGTATCCCCCCGTAGAAAATTCACCTTGGTGTATCCCCCCCCTAGGAAATACGAGATACAAAAAAATTAAAAACAATGAATCCGATAATCTTCCATGTCAAGAACAGCAATTCAAGTCTATAGATAGAACCACTTTAGACCCGTTTAGCTTTAGGGGGTCACAATTTGAATTTGAGGGGACGAGGGGACGAGCCTGGGTGCACGAAGGGAGGGGGGGGGGTGGTGGATGTCTAAAAAAAGATGCCTAATTTAAACAACGTTTTCCGTTCTAACGTACATTCTTGCTGATTGATTAAAATAACCAGCAAAAACAAATTAGAAATGCGCTAATGCAAATACTTTATTATACAAAATTATTTGTTTTTAATCTAAGCGATAATTTATATACCGTTTTGATTTTGGTAGCAATTTTAGCGCAGGTCCCGCGACGCCGGCTCGAGCGCTAGGCTAGCTCTGGGCCTTTGCACATATTATCCGAATACGTTGATGTCACGTTTCTATCCAAGTGTATTTCTAACACATTCTGAACTTTTTACTCTACCTCGGAGTTTGAGCAAAATCTATTTTAATTTGGAATTTCGCTTTTCGAACTCATAGTATATGATGATTGTTGCGATTTCTAAGTTTAAGAGTGTGATATTTTATGTTCAAAAGTCAGGCAAAAAGCGTGTACTTCTCTTCTTTAAAGAGGATTCGAATAAAATAATGTTTCCTTCTTAACTTTGTACCGTGCCATACTGCTAAATAATTTTTTAACTTTATAAATATTATTTTTAGCATTTGCATTTTTGTAGCAATAATGTAAATTGTCAACTTCAGCTGAAGTTATCTGCTAGCAGATAATTTATGAGCAGTTAAGAATTTATATGGATGTCATCGAACTGGAACTTTTAAAAACAAAAAATACCGTAAAAAATCGAACATACACAGTAAAAATTTTGGCCGACCAGGATAATCTATCAGATATTTTCAAATGAAACAAAGTGTATTTTTACTGATTCAAAAGCATGGAAAAATTAAATAAATTCATACTTTTAAATTTTTTAAAACATTTTAAAAGTTGTTCTTGAATTTTACAATCCTGCGATAGTTTTATATGCGCTATTTTGAATTCAGCGATTCACATTGACATAATTAAGACTATTTACATGTTTTAAGATGCAATTATGTAAAAGAATTAGTAAACTGTCTACATGTATTGTATAACCAATTAACAAGACCCTCGTGCAAGCAAAAAAATTGAAACTAACAAAAAAGCAATTAGCTGAGAACGAAAATTCTAAAGTCCAAAACTCTATAAAGCAAAATAATTTACTAAACGTTACATAATTGCGGGCTGACTTGTAATCATGATCGCGAGATGCATATAACGCGGAAACTTCGAATAATTGAATCGTTTACAGAAAAACCTTAAAGCTGCCTTCGATGTGAATTTGCGTTTCTGCTTTATCTTAAATTCGCATCAAATAGTACTGGCTCTCCGCATTAGATATTTCGATATTGTTCTCATTTTGTTTGTTATATTGCATAATCTAAATTTAGAAATCAATCGTCCCCTCACGAGTCCCCTCGTCGTCCCCTCAAATTAGAGTGACCCACTCTAGGATCCCAATCTTAATCAAGTTCAATGTCAATCAGTTTTTCTAATTTTAATTGAACAAAAAACTTAAGTATTTATTTTTTTATACACGTATAAACTAAAAATTTAGTGCTTTTGCCTAGGTTTGCACCTCTTACTTTTATACTCTTCGTTATGCTGCACGTTAGTTACGCTGTCTGTGCAAACCGTGGTAAACTCGTCAACAAAATTGACGAATAAAAAGTTGATGAGTTTACCCGGATCTGGTCGATAGGCCTAGGATGAAGTTGCCTGCCATTGCGAATAACCAGTGCTGACATAACTTACTTATCTGCAGTTTGTCACTGTGGCTTAATGCCGCCCGCCCAGCTGGGCCCGGGTACCAACAAGGAGTGCCTTTTTTGTAGGCTTTGAGAGGATCGCAGGATCGCCTAAATCAAGGACTACATTACACTATATGCTTGTATAACGAAGTGTTCCTTAGTTGTCCATGGCCTGAGTTTTATATTTTGATCTCTGTTGGTGCAGTCTTTTGCTGAGCAAGTCTGCAAGGTCGCTTTCTGGCAGGTATTGGGAACGAAGGTAGTTAGCTGACTTGTTGCCTGGTATTTCAGGGTTTCAGTGAAAGCCGTCCAGATAGTGTTCCCGGACTTTTCTATTTCACGTACAGTATGTTTTTTATTTTGGGCAAGAGGACTGCAACCAAAAGTCCAGGCCGGCTCCTGAAGCATACATGACAATGCCCGGCCTTTTCGAAGTTCACCACAGCGCCAGGTTGCAGTCGAGGCCGCGATGCAGTGGTGCAGGAATGTCCACACCCAGGAGTCCGCGGGTGGCATGGTCCGCGCAGCTGCCTGCTGACTCCTCCGGGCCACCGTGCCACTTGGCCTGTAAAATATACAGCGAATGGTCATATCGTGTAGCATGACATTCAAATCGTAGTCGACTGCTTCCATGAGCTCGCCGATATGTATGTTGAAATGAGGTAAGCCTTCAAGCGTTGCACATCAATACTTCCATCGCTTCCTTTAGAGACGAGCTGGTTGGACTCAAGCAGTTGCTGTATTATTCTGGCATTAGCAGCGATCCACTGTCCAGTGCTGATACTGTTGAGCTTGGGTACACCGCTCCTCGCTGCGCCCCGGTCGCGATCATGCATCAGTCAAGCAATCTGCTCCTGTCTACCATCCTTGAAGTTTGCGATCAGCAGATCGAGGGTGTCGAGCCGGCCGCGTCTCCGCTGAAAGCGAGCCAAAAAGCGCCGAAATCGGGTCGACATCTCCAGCTGTGGCGGCGGCATGCAGACCGATTTCCTGACGGGGTTGCACCTCTCGCTTCTTTAGTTCGACGAAGTCGCTGTCAAGTCGGCTCTCTTGAGAAATGTTGGCAGCGTCAATATTCTCTGATTCTTCCTCGTTCAGCAGCTGACTTATCGCTGCATCTGCTCCTTCTCCTTCTGCATCGTCAGAGGCTTCGGCGTCGCCTGGCTGTGGTGGAGCAGCTTGAAGCCGCTCAATAAGCTCTTGTTTGTTTCCTAAAACCGGTAGGCCATTGTCTCTTAGACATGCAGCGTGCAGTTGGGCTACTGTTAACGGCCGGGTCAAAATCAAATATGACGGCAGATGAAAAAGGGCCTGTCAACTTAAGCTCATATTCAAGTGGTGCCCGAGTAACCTATGTACACAAATGATACGTTATTCTGCTCCCAGTGACACCAGAAAGCTGGCTTTGGCAAAAAGTTATAAAAATTGGACCTGTAATAGAAGAGAACAAGCAAGGGGACAATTAGGGACTATTATGAAAACTTAAGCTCATAAGGTGTGTGGAGTCTAGCTCCAAATGAATAAGAATAAGATTGTGCACGAGTGTGTGAGCCTCGCAGGCCAGCTCGATCTTGGTTCGTAGCTTCTTGCTGAGGCGCCAGGCCCCGGGGTTCTTTATTTATTTCTCTGCTTCCCAGCTTGGGGGAATGCAACCGGCAGGCCTATGCTTGTTGGAGGTGCGGGGTGCAGACAGACAGACTTGTGCATAGGACTTGGGCGTGCATTGGCCGTACAGTGATGACTGTAACGGCTAGACAGAGACATGTGCCTGGTGGGACTGAGGAGTGCGAGTAACATAGACAGACACTACAAGGTGGAGACCCAGCAGCGACTTCTGATGGAGGAGAAGCTCGCGTTGAGGAATATTGTCTTCGCGGTGGAGATCGCAAAGTCGGAAACTGAGCAGTGGATGGAGATCGAGCTCAGAGGTCAGCTCAGTCCATCAGGTAGCACCGGATTCGAAGGCGAGCTACAAGTGTGGATTCAGAGGCCACCTGTCGGCAGCCTTCTGCCACTTTAGGATCGCGAAGAGCCATAAACTGAGGGAAAGTTGGACACCCGCGGAAAGTTTGCCACTCAGCCAAGAAAGTCTACAGTACAGACGGCAGATAATGGACCAGTGCACGCAATGCAAACGGAAGATGAGGAAGCAGCAACGGGTGGATTTCGCAAGTCTGCGTAAGCCTGCTGGTCAATGACCAGCTCCTCAACATACAGCTGGACACCGGTGCCTGCGTCAGCCTCGTATAATACCGGAGTCGATGTGGAAGCAGCTCGGCCGACCTCCGCTGACACCAAAACGCCTGGATGGGCGAACCGATACAAGTCAAGGGAACAGCCGAGATCAGGGTCAGCGACGGCGGAAGACAGTATGATGAGCTGCCGTTGGTGGCCACTATTCAGACCGGAGCCTGCCGATTGCTTGGACGCAATTGGATAGAACAGAGCGACTCAACTGGACTCAGTTGTTTACCAACCATATCAGCCAGGCGCCGGCGCAGAACAGCGGGCCTCTTGACCAGTATTCTTCAAGGCTAGATCCATGCAGCCATTCGTGATGCGGGACAATTAGCTAGAGCTCGAGCTCCAGGACATGCTCAACAAAGGTATCATCCGGACAAAGTCAAGAAGGTGCCACAGAAGGTGGAAGCAATAGTCAACAGCTCAAAGCCAGCGACAGTATCAGAGCTGCGATCATTCTAGGGCCTCGCAAACTACTATGCTCGACATTTCAAGGACTTCTCCACGATCGCTGCTCTTGACTTACTTGACTTAGCTGCAGGGCTGTCCCGAAGGGGACACAGCGGGAAGGCGCGGGCGCCCATTCCGCTAGTCCCTGAACGGCCGACGCGTCGCTATGGACGGAGGGTTGGCGCCGCCCAGGGAGGTCCCCCAGTGTCGCCAGCAGCTATGGTGCTCTCTGGAAAGGAGAGTTCAGCCCTGCGGGTGGCCCGAAGGTAGCGCATGAGCTGATTAAAGTTTTCGGGTTTTTGCACGCTTCAGTAATAGATGTGTGTGGCCCGAGGTAAGTGAGTCTGGCCCGCGTGAAGGCGGGACAGATGCTGACGAAATGCTCAGCGGTTTCGTCACCTGAGTTGCAGAAGCTACAGGTGGCGTTGGTGGCGTTGCCCTGCAGGTACTGGTGCCTGGAGAAGCAGCCGTGACCAGAGAGGGTCATGGTGGCAGCCCGGATGTCTCTGCGCGAGAGGCGCAAGAGGAGCTTCCGGAGCTGGTGAGAGGGCTGAGGGACAGCGCCTCTGGATTGCCTGCAGTTCGTGCGGTTCGCCCAAGTCGAGCGGTGCTGAGTCCTGATCCACGCTTTGATGCGCGAGTCGATGACCCAGCCAGGAATCGGGACAAGAGGTTCGGGGCCGAGAGAGGAGCCGGAGGCACCAACTTTTGCAAGGGTGTCAGCCAACTCATTTCCTCGGATCCCCACATGCCCCGGAACCCACTTAAGGGTAATTTTGTTGGCGGAACCCAACATGTTGAGGAGTTTGATACAGTCGAGGACTGTAGCAGAGTTGGTGCTGCAGCCACTGATGGCGTGCAAGGCAGCTTGGCTGTCCGAATGGAAAATGATGTTCTTACCAGTAACGCCAGTGGCGAGAAGCTCTGCAGTGCAGGAGCTGATGGCCAGAACTTCATTTTGGAAAACACTGGAGTTGACCCCAGTGTATTGAGCGTGGGTAGCGATGACCCTCCCGTTCAGAAAGATTCCAACACCAAAGCCGGTGTTGGCTGACTGCTTAGAACCGTCGGTGTAGCAATGAAGCTCACCAGGGTTCCATTGGTCATTGATGTTATCGCGCGAGTCGATAGCTACGGAGTAGCGCTGTCTCAGGTTGAGCGTTGAGGCAATGCCATCGGTGAAGACGCGATTGGCCTGACACTCGTTGAGAAAGTTGAGGCACAGATCGCTATGCGGGACAAGGTTCCGCTTAGCAGGTGCTCTCATGTAAATGAATTTGACGCCGGCATCAATTAGACGCCGCGTCGTTCTAGCCGCCTCACCCCTGATGAAGAGGTCAAGAGGCGGAAGATTAAGGAAGGCCCCCATGCCAGCAAAGGGCGTGGACCTGGTGGCGTTGCAGATGAGCCTACACGCTCTGCCTTGGATCGTGTTGAGCAGGTCTGCATGGCTTTTGACCTGGGTAGCGCTAACCCAGACAACAGAGGCGTACGTAATGGCAGGTCTAACTACGGAAGTATAGATCCACCAAAGCCGCTTTGGGGATAGACCCCAAGAAGTGCCAAGTGCTCGTCGGAGCTGGGCCAGGATGGCTGAGGCACGCTTGGCTTTTGCTTTCACGTGGAGGACCAGTTGAGCCGGTGGTCAAGTATGACCCCGAGACATCTGGTCTGGTGCGCGAAGGCAATATCTCTGCCGTAGAGCTGCAGAGGACGTATGTTCCAGCGTAGTCTGCTGGTAAACATAATGGCAACGGTTTTGGGCTCAGAGAGTTCCAGACCATTGTCATTGGCCCAGGATTCTGCTTTGCGGATAAAGCTCTGCATCAGATCCCTGAGCGTGCTGGGAGACGGTCCTGCCACAATGGCCGTGACGTCATCAGCATACCCGACTTTGAAGACGGGGTCGGGTCGGGAGTCACTCAAAAGAGCGTCCATGACCAGGTTCCAGAGCGTCGGGGTGAGGACTCCGCCTTGGGGTCCACCCTTACAGACTCTGGTGGAGGCAGTTTGCCCAAGAAGTTGGGCAGTGACCGTACGGTTGGAGATCATGTACATGATCCACCGTATGAGGGTAGCATGAGCTTTGCGATTTTGAAGGGCCCTCTGAAACGCTTCAAAGATAACGTTGTCGAAGGCGCCAACAATGTCAAGAAAGAGAGCCAGAGCGTAACCGTCACCCAGTACCGCCCTTTCAATCTTCTCGACAATCGCATGCAAGGCGCTGTCAGTCGACCTCCCGGTACGGAAGGCGTGCTGATTATTGCTGAGGGGCATCGCTGTCAGCTCGCAGGACAGCAGCCGCCAGAGAATAAGCCTCTCAGTGAGCTTAAGCATTGCTGACGTTAAGCTAATAGGCCGGAAGGCCTTGACGCTTTGGTAGTCACCCTTCCCAGGTTTGGGAATAAAGACTACCCGAGCTTCAGTCCAGCATTTGGGAACGTATCCCAGCTGGATAGAGGCCCGCATAAGATTGCGGGTGAGTCTCAGGAACGAGGGTATCTTGGCTGCTTCACGAAGGAGAACAGGGTAGATACCATCAGGTCCAGGAGATTTGAAGGGTTTGAAGGTTCTGACCGCACGAGCGATTAGGTCTTCAGTGACAATGCCCGCCGCTAGGGTGGCTCCATCCATCGAATGGTTGGGCTCCGGTCTAGCAGTAGGTACCCTCGGGAAGAATGTGCTAAGCATATGCTGAAGCACTTCTTCAGGGTCTTTAGTAAGAGAGCCATCATCTTTTTTGATCATGGCTAATTTGGACATTTTGTCCATTGTAAGGGCCTTGACAAGCCTAGAAGTAGGTCTGTCTTGATCCAATTCATTGCAGAATTGGCGCCACTTACATTCCTTGGCCTTGCGCACTTCAGATTTGAAATTGCGGGAGGCTTGCCGGAAAAGCTCCATGTCCTCCGGGTTTCCGGTCTTCATGGCACGGCGATGAAAGCTTTTGGCCTTCCGCCTGAGTTTCCCCAGCTCCGGGTTCCACCACGGCGCCGAGGTCTTGCCTTTGTAGGCGCGAGCAGGACAAGCCGCTTCGTAGGCTTCAATAATGCAACCTGTCAGCGTCTCAGCCATATGATCCACATCCTCGCAGGTCTCAATCGGACGTAAGTCCGTGAGTTCCTGCAGGTGCAGATCAAGGGCATCCTTGTAGGCCGCCCAATCAGTGTTGCGGATATTGCGTCTCCAAGTGATCGGAGACTGGGTTTTAGTGTCCGCGATGTTAAAGGCGATAAAGCAGTGGTCAGACAGGGAGGGCTCCTCAGACCAGACTCTCCACTCCTCAACTCTGTCAAAGAGTCTTGGGGTAACGAGTGTGGCGTCGAGGACCTCAGTCCATCTGCCATTATTAAAGGTAGGAGTGCTGCCGCGGTTGCAGAGCATGAGGTTTGTGTTAGAGATGAGGGCCAGAAGCTCCTCTCCTCTAGTGTTGGTATCTTTGCTGCCCCAGTGCTTGTGGTGCGCGTTGAGGTCGCCCCCTAAGCACAGCTCAGCGTTCTGGGACTCGCAGTACTGCGCGAGGCGCAGTAAACTCTCAGGAGCAGGGTCTCTGTCGCCTGGGATATAAACCGAGGCAACAAGACACGTACGCGGAGAGAAATGATTAGATTGGATGACGCAAAGGTCTCCATCAGAGAGATCAGTCCTCAGCCAAGCCTGGAGATGGCTAGCAGCGAGGATAGCCGCTCTAGGGCGACTGTTCCCCGGGCCACACACATAAAAATCAGAGTAGCCAGAGGGAATGTTGGGCAACTTACCGTTGCGCATCCAGGGTTCCTGGATCAGGATGAGGCCTGGCCTGTACAGCTCAGCAATCTTCATCAGATTTACTGACGCAGATACGCAATGCTGTAAATTTATTTGCAGACAGAATGTCGCTCCTTTGGCAGCGTGGAGCTTAGTCATACTGTATTAAATGCAATTTCTGGCTAGAGCCCAGGGCCATCAAGGAGACTTGGACAAAAGATCGTCCTCGTCCCAGGCCGCTGGGGCTTGACTGGGAGATGGGAGTTGGTCGACGTCCATGGCCTCCTCACCCCCACCGGCCCCCCAGCAGAGTCCTCAGGCTCCGATGACAGGATGGAGGAAGCTTCCTCACCTGCATCTTTACCTTCAGACCCCACCAGGGTGGCCGAGGAGAGCTCGGATTCCGAAGACCCGGCCTCGTCCTCAACTCCTTCTCCGACTGGCAGGTTTGGTTCCCGGGGCTTGGCCGGAGCCGTTACCGCGGTCGCCGAACTGCTGCTAGCAGAGGGGCGAGACGCAGCTTTGGCTTTGGGATCGGCTTGCGCCTTTCCTTGGGCCTTAGACTGCGCCCCGCTCTTGCCGGAGATGCCGGGGTTGGCAGTAGCCTTCCCTTTGGCAGACTTTCCTCGGCGCATCTTGAGCTTGAGGGCACCCAGCTGGAAAGAGGATCCATTAGGGTACCGACTCGCCCAAGTGCTGGAAAGGCCGAGGACAATTGAGTTGCCCGTCTCCCCCCTGCGGACTTTGCGGTGATACACCAGTCCACTAGCAGGGAGGTCGGGGTTCAGACGCAGTAGGACCCGGCGAATAACGTCTGGTCCAGCTGCGGTGCTCTTAGCAGGGACGAAAACCACATAGGGTATCGTCTTTGGACGCTGGCCCTCGCGAAGAAAAAGAGCTCCGCCAAGGTTAGCATCCAAGGAGACCGTCGGTAGCCGCTGGAGCAGCTGCCGAGCGTCCTCCTCGCTGCTAGGAGCAATAAGAACGAATGTGCTTCGCAGCACCATCCGCTCAATGCCGATGGAGATTCCCTCCTCGACAGTCAGCTCAATCAGATAGGAGTCAACAGCACTCCACACTTTTGAAGCTGATCAGTGGTCCAGTCCTGGTCGCGACCTTGGATGATCACTCCCGGGATTTTGGCCTTGGCCTTCGCCGCAAAGGTAGCTCCCGAAGGAACCTCCTTGTTGGCAGTGGCCATTTGTTGCGCCGTGGTTTCAGCCTCAGCAGCCGCAGCAGCATCTCCAGGGAGCGCCGCCGCTGAACTACCGGAGCTTCCAACGGCCGGCCCGTCTGGTTGCCTTGGGATGCCAGTCGCTTCAGCATCCATGGTGGATCGCTGCTCTTCTGTATCAACTGTGGAGGAAGGAGACGGACTGGCAAAGGGCTGAGACGGAGTTCCAAGCCTGTGAAGATGTGAAGCGAGAACTGAGTTCGGATAGCGTGCTGACGCACTTCAACGAGAAGCTTCCAGTGGTTGGAGCTCGTAGTAGCGGATGCTTCATCAGTCGGCATCGGCGCGGTGCTGTCCCACACGATGGATGACGGCTCGGAACGGCGGTGACTGCAAGGATGCTGTCAGCAGCGGAGCGAAATTACTCGAAAATCGAGGAGGCCCTCGCAATCGTGTTCGCTATCAAGAGACTCCCAGTACCTGTTCGGCCAGAGATAACTACGAATCATCAGCTATTGGCGACGATTTTCGTACCGAAGAAGCATCTCACCGACAGCATCTGGGGAGCTCACGTACTGTTTCCAAAAGCGGAGCTCTGCGCGAGCTGCACGTGTAACACTTCGGCATGTCCCGGATGAATTTCGCCTGAACCCAGGCCAGGAATGGATGCTGACATCGAGTCGGTGACTCTCAATACGTTAAGCTGCATCCGGTTCTGACTCCGGGTTTGGCCAGACTAGCCCTTGGACCCCCATCCACGTCGATTTGGCCAAACTGGTCCGAGGCCGCCAGTTTCTCCTCGTAATCGAAGCGCACTCAAAGTGGCGCACGTGGATTTTGCGTAAGCTGCGAGCGTTTTTCGCACAATTGGGACTGCCGAGAGAACTCGTATCGGACAATGGGCTAGCATTAATCAGCCAGGGGTTTAGCGATTTCTGCATAGCAAATAGAATTCGCCAGACCAACGGACTGGTGGAACGGCTGGTGAAGTCGTTCAAGATGGCCATGGAGCTAGGCATCACGGAGCAACTGGCTGCTGGGCTACCGAGCTAACCCGCACTCAACGACCGCCGGACACCAACGGAGCTCTTCCTGAAACGGCAGCTCCGGACTCGAATGGATCAGCCCGGGATCGCGTACTGCGAGAACAATCGGCCCAGAAGCGACAGCTGAACGACCGGCGGGCGCGAGAGCTGCCGGAGGAGCCGTAATCGGCGACCTGAGCCAGTGACTATCGGTCTAATGCGGCGGCAAACCGGAAAAAGTTCTCGAGCACATTTGGCCGCTGAGCTTCCGAGTCGAAACGAGCGACAGCCTGACCTGGCGTCGTTATGCCGTCCAACTGCGGGGCTGACGAGCCGAGAGCGACAAACCAGACGGTCCGGAAGCCGAGGCCAAGTCAGTTGAGGCTGCGGACTCGACCGGGACCGGAGCGGAGCACTCAGGGCCGGAGCCACAAGGTGCATTCTGCGGACTGACGTATGCACGCCTGCGACAGCCACCTGAGAAGCTGCACCTACTTGAAAGTAGGGAGCTGTGATTATAGGAAAAGGACTTCTTCTGACAGAAGAAAAGTTTCCTGACTTATGGGGTTGGGGCCGCGTGGTAGGGGCTGCGGCTTGTCTAGTTAGCCTATAGTTCGAAGTACCGTGTTGCAATGCATATGTGCGCGCGGGGCGCTCCTCTCGCGCGGTGTGGTTCGATCGATATGACAGCCACCTAAGTCCCGGAAATGAAACAAAAATAATAATGAAATAAAAAACAGTATGAAAATAAAACTGTCACTAAACAGCTATATAAAATATAGTAGATTAACATATGCTGTGCATGCTCGATTAAAAGAATTGTAATCTTCCCTGTCCTAGTCGATCAAATGCAATCATTGATTATAATATAAAAAATGATTACTCTCCTATCTCCGCAGTGTATTTCTTCCAGTAAATTGGCCTTCAAAATGGCACGATCTTTGATCGAGTTTTATACGTCTTGTTATGCTTCAGTTACGTGGTCCTTTTTGCAAACTTAACGCATCAAAAGCGGCTCATTTAATGCTATAAATTCACCATGCAGCTAGCTAAGGGTCACGATATCAAGGGATGGCTCTATACATATACACTGTAAAACTATAGCGCTATATAGAAGAGTTTGCAGTCGCATTTAACATATGACTGTTATATGTATGGCCCAAGCCCCAAGGACCACTATGTAGCACGTCTCAAGCAACTTAAGCCTTACAACAGGAATTTATAATGGAATAATAGCTATATGTAGCTACATGTACCATGTACATGTACATATCGAGCTTATGGACCTGTAACTCAGCTACTACTCCTCGCCACCACGCATGTATTCAACCTTTTGGGTGACCAGTGACAGGAGGGGAAAGCCAAAGTATCAAGTGATTAATTTCTATGCTCCAAGGCCTGGTAAGGGCTTAAGGCTTAAGAAAGCGGAACCCTACATTGATGTACATCGAGTCATGCATGTACATGACTTGTACTACAGACGTGTGTAAATTTAATGTTGACGAAAGCAGCCAATCTAAATCATGGCATTCTTTTTCGGTTGCATTCTTACAGCCGAAACCATGTGCTGTGTTATGCAGCACTGATATATTGGAAATATAACACTTGGCATATACTAGGAAAAAGGTTACGGACAAAAAAATTGTATACTGTACAACTTGTAGCGGATAAAAATTTTTAAGCAGAGCATTATGTTTATTTAGTAATCTATCAACTAATAACTTTGCATTTAGGTTTAGAACATGTGGTAAGAAAATAGATAACGTATTTGTTTTATTATTTTTAATTTAAATCAAAAAATCCACGGGATTTTCGGAATAATATTATTTTTGTGGACAGTATGGGGCTGGGCTTACTACTTACTACTCGACAAATTTGGTGGATATTAAGCTCGTTTGTAAAATTCAAACTCCAAATCAGTCACTATTTGATATGCAGAAAATTTTTAAATGTTTGCATGAATATTTATTGGGAAACTTACATTGAACAAAACAAATGTATAGGCGATAGGCCTAAGGGAAGTAACTTTATTCAAGCACCAACGGTCCAACGCAATGTCAGTTTATATGAAATATGTGATTCTTCCATAAATAGCTAGGCCTAAATAGCTTCATAATAGAACTTTTTCTACAGCATGTGTCATATTGTCACAATATGCAGTCTAGCATTAAATTGTCTGGCTTCTATATATTAATATATTATTTAAATTTAATATTTATCTTTGTTATGTCTTATGATCTAAATCCTAAATAAATATATAATGAATCTTAAATTTTATAAATTTTAAATAGTAAATCCTAAATATATAAATTAAATAATAGTTAATAGTCACAATTAACTAGGCCTATTAACTATTAACTACTAACTATTAATACTATTATCTATTATTTCTTAATAGTATTAACTATTAATTTTAGTTAACTATAATTGCATAGCCTCACTATAATTAATCCATAGTCTATTCTGGATTATATTGGATGCATGCTAGAATGTATACCAAGGAGTTTTTTGTTTGGCAGTTGTTATTTGTCTGGTGACTAGACAAATAGCCTTTTTGCTATTTGTCCAGTTAAATTGCTAACACAAGTATCTTATTTGTTTCGTGATGAATATTCTAGATTTTTAAGACCTATTTTCATATACTGATTATGATTAATATTTTCTTGTATACTAGAGTGTTAAGCAAAGCAGTATATTATTCAATTTGGCATAATTTGGTATATAAGACACACACTAGTATAACAATATAATAATCAAGATATGAGCAGTGCTGGGCAAGTTAATCAATTTTTTTAACTGGTTAAAAGTTAAAAAGTTAATTCAATTGCTCAAAAAAAATTAACTGTAACTAGTTAAATATTTAACTTTTGCCAAAAATTTAACTTCTAAAAAGTTAAAAGTTAAAGTTAGTTCCTATTTCTCACTTTTTAAAAGAAATGAATGGAAAAAATCTAGCCAATCCCAATTGGGGTGGTATTTGTCCTGTGGACTGACTGCATTTGGTATCTTAATTGTTGTAAGGGCAGTTGTGCAGCTTGCAAAGTTATATAATAGCAATTTAATTTGAATCATTCATTGCATGCTTAAATTACTACATACATTACATTCTACTACATTACATTATAACAAAACAAAAGTAAAGTATTTGGAGTTCTAAATACCTTGCCCAGGCACAAACATAAATAAAATTGTCAAATCATAACAAAACTGAATATCCTTACTAAGTAATGCTAGGCAAGCCTAAGCCTAAGGTTAAAAAGTATAAAAATTAAAAGCAAAAGTTTTTTCTTTTCAAAATAACATATGAACCAATAAACTAATATTTAGTCATAGTATTTTCATTTAAAATATTGCTTGTCTCATTTAAACTGTTTATTAAATTACATGACAAGTTGCTTCAGGTGCAGTCATGCAGGTGCTTGTTGCCCCTCAGTAAAAGCAACCGTGCAAGCGACAAATCAGACAGCAAGCCCCTTTTAGCACGCAGGACATCGGTCCCCATTGAGAAAAGTCGCTCAACTGCTGCGCTGGATGGAATGGCCGTGTTACTTACTTACTACTGACGGGGGGCGCAGGCGCCGCGAATAGGCCGCGAGGCCCCTATCGCAACCCCAAGGTAAAAGAGCACAAGGATTAGCCTTGGGGGTGCGCCCAGTCCCCGCCAGTAGTCGGCAGGTCCGCAGTGGAGGCATCGGCGACCCTCATCCGGCCGGAGTCCCGGACGAAGGCGCGGAGGTCTCGGATATTGTCCGCGGTGGTCAGCTCGTCCATCCGCTGGGGGTGGCCGAGGTATTTGTGCCGCGCCTTGTTGAAGTAAGGGCAGAAGGTGACGTGATGCTCCGCGGTCTCCTCTCCTATGCCACAGAAGGGACAGGTGGGAGGGCAACCGGTTTGCAACGATATATGTCTCTGGAAGAATCCGTGGCCGGTTAGGACCATGCACATCTCCCTGAGGTCGGTTCTGTTAAGCGAAATCAGATAATCAGAGACTTTCCTGTTCAGGTTAGGCATGGCAGAGCGGCTCTGCCTGTACTCGGTGCAGCTGTTCCAGTGGAGCTGGTGCTGCTGATGGAGCCACCTGTTGATATGGCGGGTGACTTGCGACCTGGGGTGGGTAGCCTCATCAGACGGTGGTTGCCGTCTGGGTTGCTGCCCTCCTTGGCGAGAGAGTCCGCGAGCTCGTTGCCCAGGATGTTGCTGTGACCAGGTGTCCAGATAATTCTAATCCTGTTAAGGACTGAGAGAGATTGCACACTGCGGTGGCATTGAGATACTGTAGCAGCGGAGATATTCTCAGTGGTTAAGGCCTTAATAGCAGCTTGGCTATCAGTGTAGAAATTAATGTCAAAATTATTAATGTTCGCCTGAAACAGTTGCTGGGCACACTGCTCAATGGCGCAAATTTCAGCTTGGAAAACTGAGGTGTTCTCACCGAGGTGCAGACTTTCCTGGAGAAGCATCTTACCCTCGTGGAAAATGGCAATACCCGCTCCAGCGCGGCCGTTGAACAGCGAGCCGTCGGTGAAGCAGTGAATGCCCTGGCTGCGCCGGTTCACACCGACATCCAGCGGAATGTTGTCTCGGCCAGGGATGGCGGTCTTGAAGCCCCTCCTGATGTTGAGGGCGGGAGGTCGACTATCCACATTGCCCAGGTCCATGTGGATGTTGTTAAGGTCGCGGCGGACAAAGTCCATATGCGGGATTAATGTTTTCATTGGCATAAAGCCAGAGGGCGCGTTATTTAACGTTTTATCTCTGATAAGCCGGGAGGCAGACTTCATAGCCTCCGCCCTAATAAATAGGTGAAGCGGAGGTAGGTTAAGGATAGTGTTCAGCCCCTCGTAAGGGGTGGACGGGTACGCACCTGTGATGGCACGGCAAATGCTGCCCTGAAGCTGGTACAGCCGCTGACGGGCGGCCTTCTGCTCCAGCACGCTAGTCCAGATGAGACTCGCGTATGTGATACTGGGCCGGATGATGCCGGTATAAATCCAACGGACCGTTCTAGGCGAGAGGCCCCAAGTCGGCCCGATGGCTCTGCGCAGCTGGGCAAAGCAGCGTTTTGCCCGACCAATGACGTTATCAAGGTGCTTCGTCCAGCGCAGGTCATGCGTTAGCGTCACACCGAGGTATTTGACCTCCTTCTTGAAGGGGATGTTTCTGCCATAGACAGTGAGGTTTTTCATCTCCCACTTACGGCGCTTGGTGAAAACGACAGCGACAGTCTTAGTGACGCTGATTTTTAGGCCATGCTGTGTAGCCCAGTCGGCCGCCTTGTCGGCGAATTGCTGCATCAGGTTGCGCAGAGTGGCGGGGTCGGGTCCGCTGACGACCGCGGCAACGTCATCGGCGTAGCCCGCCCTGGTGATACTGCTGGGAATGTCAGCGGTTAGAAGTTCGTCCATGACGAGATTCCAGAGAAGTGGAGTTAGCACGCCACCTTGCGGGCCGCCTTTCATCACCGCCCGGGTGAGGGTAACGCCCATAAGTGTGGATGTCACAAACCTTTTGCGGATCATAAAATAAATCCAGCGAACAATGCTGTGTCTTACATTCCTGCGGGAAAGAGAATTTCTGAAGGAGCGGAAGAGGACATTGTCAAATGCTCCTTCGAAGTCAACGAACAACCCGCAAGCGAGTTGTTTGCTAAGGATGGCACTCTCAATTTTGGAGGTAATGGCGTGGAGAGCATGCTCAGTCGTCCTCCCAGGCTGGAAGGCGTACTGGTACTTACTGACAGGGTCGGAGCGCAGGTCGCACTCTCGAAGCCTCCACAGGATGAGCCTCTCCATCAGCTTAACACAAAAGGAAGTGAGGCTGATGGGCCGGAAGGATTTCACGTTGGTGTAGTCACCCTTAGCAGGTTTCGGGATGAACACGACTCTGGACATTCTCCAGATTGTGGGAATGTAACCTGTGGTATAACAGTCAACAAGCAATTTAGAGAAAGAATCAGCAAAGTTTTGCAGCTTTAGCGCCTCCTGCAGGATACAGGGGGCGATATTGTCAGGGCCAGACGATTTATACGGTTTAAAAGAATTTGCTGCCAGCTGGAGTAGCTGGGGGTGGCGCACTGCTGGAAAAGCTTGTGATCACAAGGCCTGTGGTCATCGACCACGTACTCCGGTTCGTCAACCTGCGGAAAGCAGGTGGAGAAAAGAAGATTTAGCGAACCTTCGGCACTGGTAGTGTAGTTACCATCCAGGTGCAGAAGGGAGTTACACTGAGCTAGCGTGTCGTGCCTGAGAGTCCTGACCAGCCGGGCTGTGGGGTGTTGCCCTTCCAGGCCGGCGCAGTAGGCTTTCCAGGTGGTCTTCTTAGCCCTTCGGATAGTACTTTTGTACATCCTCAGAGCAGAGTGGTAGTTCTCCCAGTCCTCTGGAGTATTCGAGCCGTTTGCGAGGCGTTGCAGTCGGCGGGTGTTTTTCTTCATGCGAGTGAGCTCTTGACTCCACCAAGGAGAGTATTTCTTCCTGCAAAACAGCTTAGGGGCGTTAGCGCGTATGGCGGTGTTTAGGATCTCAACGAGGGAGTTGCACCGATGCTCAATGCCAGGGAGATCCTCGCTGGAGTCCGGTAAGTTGGCTTCGGTCAGGAGTTTTAGCAGGTCTCTTCGAAAACCTGTCCAGTCGGCCTTTTTCAAATTAAGGCGGTCCCGGTTCTCATGACGGGCTCCGACGGAGCTGATGCTGTACTGAATGTACGAGTGGTCGGAAAGCGATGGGAGGTCATCCCTAACCAGCCAGCTGTGGACCTGATTGAGGGCGTTGTTGGAGACGAGAGTGAGGTCGATAACCTCACGCCGATTAGAGACAATAAATGTGGGTTTGCTGCCTCTGTTGCAAATGTGTAACGAGGAGGAGTTAATGAAATCAATTAGTAAGTCACCGCGCCTGTTAGTATCGCTACTAGACCAGGCAGTGTTGTGGGCGTTAGCATCGCAGCTAACGATAAGCTTCCGATCCTGGAGATTACAGAAGTCCGCCAGCTCCTGCAGGAGGGGGGAAGGACGTCCTCCTGAATGTCCAGGTAAGCGGAAACGAAGGTCAAGTCAAAGACTGAGAAAGTACACATGTCTTTAGAGCAAAACATTGGCATAATAGTGGCCGGGAGGTCGTTTTTGACGAGGGCGATAGCTCTGGGGGTGTCGTTCGCGCAGAGGTACAGAACCTGATAGCCTGGCGGCAGGCAGGTCGGCTTCCCCTTGCGGGTATACGGTTCCTGAATAAGGTAGATGTCAACTTCCTTGTTGGCAAAGGTGCCTGAAAGGTTGCTAGATGCTATAAGGGCGTGGTGCAGGTTGATCTGAATAATGTGCAGGTTAACAGGTTGGTTCGCCGGCGGCGGATTATTTATTTGGTTGCTGGTGGCAGTGTCATCATTGGGCTGGCCGTTAAGGTTCGCCCTCAGCGCCCCGCTCCTAGTTTGGCACGGGGTTGGGAACGGCATTACTCGTTCCCAGAGCTATCCGAGCTCACGGACTCACCTCGGCGCCGATCGCCGGCTGGACGACGCCTGAGCAGCAGGTGGAAGACAATCTTCCACGCTCCGATGTAGGCGGCAAAATCGTCCTTCTTGAGGGCGTCTTCCCACTCCGCGGAGAAACCCATGTACAGGGTCTTGCCGGGAGCGCCTTTTGCTGGAACCTCCTTGAAGGCCCGGATACCGTCCTGAGGTAGGTCGGGGTTTTTACTGAGGAGCCGGGCGCGGATCTCCTCGATGCTTCTCGAGCCGGAGTAGAAGGCTCGGTAGCGCCTGCAGGGCGGCGGTGGTCGGGCACGCTCAACGACCAAAGGCGGGAGGGCGGTCGTGCAGGTGTCCCAGGAGATGGACACCAGGTTAGCCAGCGCGAGCTCGAGCTGGGCTTCGTCCTTGAAGGCGAGGATGACGCTGCCGTTGGCGTTTCGAATCGCCTCGACTTTGATGTCGAGGGCGTCGTTTTCCCAGAGGAAGTCATCAATCATGCCGATTGATGCTTCCATCTGGGCGGTGGTCAGCGTACCGCTAGCCGCGCGCACGCAGATTTTAAATTTCGGCTCCGTCGCCACTTTGGCGTACGTGCCAGCATTGGCCTCCTTTGGCCTCTTGGGGTCCAGCGAGGGGTCGGTACGCTCGTCTGGCTGCTGCCTTTTCCGCTCAGAGCCAGCCGAGGTTTTATCATCGCGCCTGCGACGGTTGACGACCTGGAAGCCGTCATTTTGAGACGCCCCTGTAGCGGGGGTAGAGGTGGACGCACCTGAGCGAGGTGTGGGGGTTTCCGCGGGATTCGCGGCAGAATCAACCTCCATGTTGGAGGGTTGGGGGATTGACGGACCCCCGGCCGCGGGAATTGACGGCTCCCGAGCCGTGTCAGGTGGTTTTGATTTATCCATGCAGAGTAGGCTGAAATGGAAAAACTGAAATGTAGAAAAGAGGGGGGTAACCGCTCGGGGACTGGATATACCCCAGCCAGCTCCGTGGAGCTACCCTCTGCCACGGTAAACAGCAGAGAAGCTTTGGGTTGCCGTCTTATCCCAGGATTGCTCCCAGGCGAGGCTCCGGCAGGCCCCCGGTCCACACTCTGCAAGATCAGGGGGCGGGAGGCCGGCTGCGGGCTTGGGACACAGGCGCCAGGTCGAGTTGACAGCCGACGCCCGAGCCCTCCCCCACAAGAGCGGCCCTCGAGAACCCGTGTGGTACCAGTTGCAACTAAGGGCTGTCGATGGGTAGTTGGCGCTTAGCCAGCAGCCAACTACTTAGCAGCCACCTGCCCCGCAAAAAAGCAGCAGGGGGGATCCGTCCCCCACCAGCAGACCAAGACGAGGAAGCTAGCCGCTTCCACGCCAGGCCAGAACGAAAAGGAGGGGGAAGAGCCTCCTCGAAAAACGAAAAGCTGGCGGATGTCACAGAGTCCCTCGTTTTAAGTTGCCGTTTGCCCCCCAATGGCCGTGTTGAAACGCACAAAAAGCTTTAAAAAAAAAAACAGGATCGCTGAACGCATGTTCAGAAACGCCGAGATTCGGCTTCCAAATTCCATCCAGCCACGTTGATAGGATTTGTTGAGCCCTCGTCCTTGGGGTCTTCAGTCGCTGTCCTGACTTTGTAGGTTGAAGCGCACTTGAAAAAAACTCCACTGGGCATACTGACTTCAATGACAACACTGCGTCTGATTCAACTAGTTCAGGGCTGCTGCTGCTGCTGCTGTTCTGAGGCTGTGTCACATTATCAAGCTCCACTTCGATCAGCTGCAACATCCTTTTCTTTATGGACGAAGCCTTGGTAGTAGTGTCGTACTGCCTCAACCATGCAAGTCTGAACATAGGGTGAAAGGCCGCTGCTAGCACGCACGACTCATTATTGAACTGTCGTTCAAACCGAGAATTAATGCCATCAAGCAGGGACAGCACCAGAGAAGAGCAGTACTCGAGTTCAGTTTGGCTCATGCTCTCCAACTTGGATCTTGTTACGACTACTGTTGGTAGTAGGATGCCAAGGTAGGCGTACGTCTCTCCTTGAATGATGTCGAGGGCGTGCGCAACAGGCTTCATCACGTTAACATATTCCTTGAGGAATGCGACGTCGTCCACATGGAAAGGTGGTATCTGCAGGCGCAATTTTTCCATGCTCTGGTTGAGAGCTAGACGCTTTCCTTTGTCAAAAATGTCGCACAGGACACTCAAACTATCAAAAAGTGAGTTCCAGCGAGTTGCATTCGGCACCTGTAGCCTGCGGCCAAGTTTTTTTGCAATTGCATCTGCAGCAACAGTACTACGTCCTTGCGAATTCCATAAAGCCTGTGCTTTGCCAAGGGTCTTCCGAAATTGTGTCCTAAAGGCACCATTAGAAGCCACAGCTTTCAATGCATCAGTAGTGGCTATTAGGTTGAACGTGTGGGCAGCACATCGCATATGAGCTGGCAGTTCCTTCACTTCGTCAACTGCTTCAGAGAGCACATCATGAATAGGAACAACAGTGACTTCAATCTGTTCAGGATTTTCAGAATCAAAAGCTGTAGAAGCCTCAGCAGCATGCTCATTAGGCATTGTCTCGTTGTCGACCTCAATCTCAATGCCTTCATTGCCAACAATGACAGTGTCAATCTGGTCACTTCCAAATTCAACAAAGGCCTGTCAAGGATGGATAAGGTAAGTAAAAAGTAAACAAGTAAGTTGACATGGTTATAGCCTTTTTAATTTATTAATGGTTCAAACCATATATTATGCTGTAATTTCAAATTTGTAATTTAATGTAATGCAACTGTAATGCTACTGTTTGTAAGTCTAAAAGTCATGAGACCTGTATCATATTCAATGAATTATTCATATTTTTAAAATTTTAGCCATAACCATGTATAACTGTCTAACTGAAACTGTCCTAAGTGCTTTTGCTCACGCAAGTCAAACCCTGACTTACCTTTACAAAATTGCTTCCATTGTCTATTGTTGTGCAGCACACCTTCTTCTCGATGTTGAATTTGGCATGAATTGACTGAATGGCTTCAGCAAGGACAGTGGCTGTATGATGTCCCTTGAGTCGCATGAAGGCTAGAACAGCATGCTGCCTGCTTTGATTGTCTGGATGCAACCAGTGAATAGTCATGCCCAGGTAGGCTCTCGAATGTGCAGACCAACAGTCAGCTGTAGTTGCCACAACAGGAATGCCATCTAGTAGCCTGTAGGTTTATTTTTTGATAATGATATGATTGATATGAAAATTTTCAATTGATAAGATCAGTAGATCACCAACATAATAGGTCTGGTGTAGAGTGAATTTGAAAATTTGCTTTTATACTTAGATTTATTTTTCCAAAATGAAATTGAAACCCAGTACACCACACCATGATACTATATAATATAATATACAATAAACAATGCAAGTATTAATTATAGTAATTACTAGTACTAATTAGGTCTAGAGTCTAGTTGCTTATATGGTTTGTTTGTACTTTATATCTATTAATTTGTACCACAATTGCAAAACAAACAATAACAAAACCAAACTCACTTCAGAAGATTCTGTTCCATATTGACATAGGAAGTCTCAACACGCCTACCAAGTGTCCTTCGAGACATGATCTTCTTGTAAGGATTCAGTGTCTTGCAGAATTTTCGAAAGTTTGGAGACTCAACAGTAGAAAAAGGTGCCATGTCATAGACAATGTAATCTACCAAGTCTGAGTCTACTGCTGATTGAAGAACTGATTGGCCAGATCGTTGGAAGGTACTGCCAGTATTAATCATTTGCAGCATAGTTAGTTGTCGTTGATGTCTAGCAGCACCACCAGTAGTAGTTTGCTCTTGAGTGGTAGTAGCAGGACTAGGACTAGCAACTAATATTTTTGGAACCTTTGATAGTGGTCCAAAAGACTCATTGCTAGTAGATGGATTTTGACCTTGAACTTGGAGACTTGTGTTTTTGGTAGTACTAGTAGCAGCAGTAGTGTTAGTAGCAGAGCTAGTAGCAGTACTAGCCTTTGCAATGCCCATCTTTGTACATTGGAGAAACTATATAAAATAGAAAAAAGGTTTAAAATTAAAGGCAAAAAATATAAATAGTACAGTACCTAAATTTAATTTTAAATTATAGATTGATTCTATTATATTATATTGATGAATGAATCAGAATGATGAATGATGATAATGACTGATAAGTGATGATTGATGACCAGTGGCATATCTAGGGGGTGTTATTTGCATGTTTTTTATAACAGTCTCAAATTTTTGTTTACTTTTTTGACTTTACCCTCCCCCTCCCTCTTCAAAAATCAAAATCATTGACCTAGATATGCCACTAGTGATGACTCCATTTAATTGATGAGTTTGAATCAGTATAAAAAATACAACTACAAATACTTTATAAAGGCCTAGCTAGCTAAATAGGTTCAACAATTAATTGCAAAATGAAAAAATGACATCTTCACTTACTTCTTTCTCCTGTACAGAATGGCGGCGAGAAATATGACTCTTTAAATTATTTAGGCTTGACACATGCCCTTTGATGGTTGCTTTCTTTGGCAAGCAAAGTTCACAGCTAAAAACTGGAGCTGTCTCTGAATCCCAATGACTTAGTTTAAAATACTTAATCAAATGGGGCCAAGGGTGTGGCTTCTTGAAGTTCTTGTTCTTTTGCCTTTGCTCTGACTTTGGCTCAGGGGCAGGACTAGCCATAGAGCTAGCAGTCACAGAAATATACTCAGACTCAGAGTCACTGTCACTGATCATTGATCGTGATCTAAGATTTATATTAATATTAAGAATACTAGAATAGTCAGTCAGGTACAGGTAGATATTCAGATTAAATTAAAAATATAAATAGAACTTTTATAGATATGTCAATACGAAATACGACAATACAATATTACTATATTAGATGTACTAATTAATTAACGGAAAAATGTTTACAAACTTTCTTTTTTTAAAAGTTATCTTCCTAGAAAAAAATTAAACAAAAACCTATGAAAGAAAGGATAAAGAATTTAACAAAGAAATAAGTAACTTTTGTCATTTAACTTTAACTTACAGAAAAAATTTAACGATTTTTGATAACTAGTTAATACATAAAAAAATTAACGAAAATTTAACGATTTTTGAAAAAATTTAACTAGTTAATTAACTAGTTAAACAATTAACTAGTTAACGCCCAGCACTGGATATGAGTAAGAAGTCTTTGAAGTCTAGGAATATTTACCTTTGTGGTTTTTATGAACTAGATATTTTAGCATTATCAATTTAACTGGACAAATAACAACTGCCTTTTTGTTTGCATGCCTAGTATTAGGTATAATTTATAAGTTTCTAAGTCTATAATGCATCTTCCAAAGTATCTTTGTTTTATTCTACCTGTTTCTAATATTTTTTTTTATTTTTTTAAATTAATAACTTTGGCTACAGAAATCTATGGAATATGACAGCAACTACCATATTTCCATAGTTGTAGCCATAAGAGCAGCTATCCACCATAGGCATATCTGTAGTTGCCATAGGCACCTATTTCACCATATTTTCTATAGGATCCCATAGCTATAGCTAAGTTCCATGCTTTTAATTTCTGACATGTGTGCTGAGTTCAATGAAAAAAACCCATGTTGGGGTTGGTAGCAATAGGCTCAGTGTACATAGCAGAGTACAGTGTTTTAGAATTACTTTATTTGTAGCCTTTACTGCACCCCATTGGAAAGGCTATAGATAAAATTGAAATAAAAGAATGTTAAAAAAGGTTAAACCTAATCCTAACCACTGATGCCTCTACCTTGAATATTTTAAATTGATTAATTGATGGATTTCTGTTTCTTTAAGCGGATTTTAAAAGATATCTGTTCATTGGAAAGGATTTTAATGGATATCTATTTCACAGAAAAGATTTTGATGGATTTGTGTTTCATGGAAAGGATGAAGGAGTGAAATGAATAGGAATAAAAGAAATAAAAAATAAAAAAGTGGAACATAAAAAAAGAGAAGTAAAGGGGAAGGGAATAGAGAACAGAAAAGGTGAATAGAGGTAAGAGAAAAGATAGATGAGAGTTGAGAGGAGAAAAGAGAATGGAGAAGGGAGAGGAGAGGAGAAATGAGAGAAAAGAGGGGAGACAGGAGATAATAGAGAGAACAGAGGAAAGATGAGAGAAGAGAAGGGTAGAGAGAATTTAGGAGATGAGCAATTACTACAAAGAAAAAAAGAAACGAGAAGAGAGAAGAAGGACAGAGTAGAGGAGAAATAATAAATCAAAAATGAGAGATGAGAGATAGGAGAGGTGAGAAGGAAGAGGAAAGAGAGGAGAATAGAAATCAGAGAGAAGAGAGATGAGAGGAAAGATAAGAGAGTGCAAGTAAAAAGGAGAAAATAGAGAGAGAGAGAGAGAGAGAGAGAGAGAGAGAGAGAGAGAGAGAGAGAGAGAGAGAGAGAGAGAGAGAGAGAGAGAGAATGAAGAGAGTAGAGAGGAGAAGTAGACAAGAGAAGAGAGGAGAAGAATGAAGAGGAGAGAGATGATAAGAGAGAGAAAAGAGTAGAGAGAGTAGAGAGGAGAGAGGAAAAAGTAGAAAGGAGAGAGAAGAGAAATGATAGAGCAGGAGAGATGAGAAGAGAGGTGAGAGGAAAGATAGAGTAGAAATCATTGCTCAGAGAGACGAGAGATAAGATGATAGATGAGACTAGAGATGAGAGGAAAGATGAGAGAGTAAAGAAGAGAGAGGAGATAGGAGACTCTTAATCTGGACAATTGCAGTTAATTTTTGCAAACTGGGAAAACAAGATATGATATTTGAGGTTTATAGAGGAGTTGGATAGGATTTGGAAGATGGAATTCGGGTCATGGATTTCAAGGAATGGGATTCTGACTATAATAATCCAAATATTAGATTCTGGTTATAATAATAAGTAACTTGTTTATTTTAATAAAGATTTATTCATTTTTTAAATGTTCAAAATTTGCTGTTATTTTTTATTAACAAACTCATTAAGACTCATTATCTCCTATAGTATACTGTGTATTTTTGAATGACTGGTAGTATTGTATCTATTAGTGTCAAATCTAAAGAGAGACCGGCATTGTTGACATAAATCCAACTTCGATATTTCACCTGGCTGTGTGACTTACTTTTTGACCAAAAAATACGACTTTCCTATGAAAGAAACCCGAAAGCAAAAATTTTTACCCAAAAGTAATTTTGGGTAAACGGCAGGAGTAACTGACGGCATGTGTACAATTAAGGTTAAATGCATCGTCATCTAATTAGTACTACGTTTGTATTTTTGAGTCAGTGTTTTTGTGACTGACCTGGCCAGACCTCTTGCCACCCGGCCAAATTGGCTAGGTTGGCCGGGTGTTGGGTCTGTATGATAGTTGACCTAATAAGTTTTGATGCCAAAAGTACAAAGATATCTAATTATGTTCTATTTTATCTAATCATAGTTGTCGTCGCTATGTAAAGTAACACAAAGTCTTAGATAACTCCAAGATTCAATAATAAACAAAAAAATAAATACTGTAAATTTTCATGCAAAATGACTGACGTTCAGACAAATGGTGGCGGCCACAATGCCAAGTGGCGCCAGCAGCCGTCCTCTGCATCCGGACGGAACCGGAAACCCGGCGGTCACCAGCAGCAGCAGCAACAGCAGAATGCTGCCGCCGCTGTTCCGCCCGGCTTGGAAGGCGTCGACTCCGAGCTTAGACGCAAAGTCACCCAGCTGATGGAGATCAGCGGCTGCGACGCGGAATTAGCAGCCATTGCTTTGCACGACGCGGATGAGGATGTGGAGAAGGCGGCCGAACAGCTGCTCGAACAGCTTGAACAGCAAATTCTTCGCTCTGCTGGCGCCAGCGGCGAGGTTGGCGGCGGCGGTCAGGGGACTGGCGCAGCCCTGCCTGGTCCTGCCGCCGATTCCGTCGTGTCGGGCTGGACGGTCAAGCCAAAGAAAAAGGCCAAGGGTCAGCAGCAGCAGACGTCGGAGCTTCGATTCGACGAGCAGCAGCAAGCGGGATCTGCTTCTGCTTTTGGCAGCGGTGGCGCAGCCTCGTCTAAAGGTGCAGCTGGCGGTGGTGACAGATCCTCGAATCGACGTCAGCAGCGTTCGGATCGAAGGACGCGCGGTGGTGCAGGAGTCAGCGCTGGACGTCGCGACGGCCCCTCTGCCGCAGCGGACGATCCGTCGTCGGCTTCGGCTGGTGCCGCCAGTGAGGACCGAGCAACACAGCGGCCGCCGAAATCCCAACGCGGAGGTGCTCGAGGCGGCGGTCGTCGCAGTGGCGCCTCTCGCGACCAGCAGCAACCGTCTCAGCGAGATAGCGATGTCGCCGCATCTGCCGAGGCGTCGAACGCGACTCGCGAGGTCCCTTGGGAGCCGGAGTCGGACGCCTGGAATGGAGAACCAAAGATCTTCACCAATTCTAGCCTGGCTGATAGGTGCGCTTTTATGCTGATTAATCGCTTCAGCTAGGCTTAATCCACCACCAGCCTTCCAGATCCTCAGTTGCTGGGCCAGCCCACAGAATCTAAAATAGCTAGATAGGCCACTCAAACACATATTCTTAGTAAAACAGCTTTCTACTTTCAGTTCAGTAGCAAAGAAGAATGCATAAGCTATTTTATAAAAATTAAGCCAGCTGAAATGACTTTGATAAGTTTTGAAGCCCAGCTTGCAGGCGTAAACAACTTGCTAATTGGTTCAGCAATAATGTACATTAGCCAGTCTACTGAAATGTACATGGCAGCTTTAGGCTGAAATTCCGAGAAACGCAATAAAAAATAGGGCGGGGGTAGTGTGGAAAGGCGCGGCTGGAGGGTTTAAGCTTGGGTGAGCCAGTAAATAAACATTGGCTTTAAAAATGCATTAAAATGCACTGTTTAACTTACTACTGAACTGAAAGAAGCTTACCCGCAAATGTTCTTGAGTGGCCCATCTAGTTATTCTAGTATCTGTGGGCCAGCCTCCCAGATCCTCAGTTGCTGGGCCAGCCTCCCACATCCTCAGTTGCTGGGCCAGCCTCCCAGATCCTCAGTTGCTGGGCCAGCCTCCCAGATCCTCAGTTGCTGGGCCAGCCTCCCAGATCCTCAGTTGCTGGGCCAGCCTCCCAGATCCTCAGTTGCTGGGCCAGCCTCCCAGATCCTCAGTTGCTGGGCCAGCCTCCCAGATCCTCAGTTGCTGGGCCAGCCTCCCACATCCTCAGTTGCTGGGCCAGCCTCCCAGATCCTCAGTTGCTGGGCCAGCCTCCCAGATCCTCAGTTGCTGGGCCAGCCTCCCAGAGTGTCAGTTGCTGGGCCAGCCTCCCAGAGTGTCAGTTGCTGGGCCAGCCTCCCAGATTCTCAGTTGCTGGGCCAGCCTCCCAGATCCTCAGTTGCTGCGCTACCACTAGCCTGCCAGATTTGAGCCCTATCTGTTATCTGCAGATAAGAACTTCTAGAAAAGCTTCCTTAGCATTTTTGGGGTAATATTTGGGCCCAAGCATTATTTTGAATTTGAAACCTAATTTGCAACACATTCAAACACATTTCGCTCTTCAGTAAAGCAGCAAATGACAGCTCATCGAACGCCCAGCCCGACGCTGCAACTCATCCTGCCGATGCCTCTGACTCGGAGTCTGGTCAGCAATCGCAGCTGTATCCGCAAGCACCCGTTAGTAGCTATAGCAACAGTTTGGCCGCCTACAACAAATTGGCAACTGAAGAGCTTAAAAGCACATTGAGGGTGAGTTTTGCTTTGTTTTTCTCCTTTTTGTTATCTGATTGGTCAGGAACAGTTTGGGTGTAGCTTGTTGCTTGCTGATTGGTCAAGAACAGTTTGGATGTAGCTTGTTGATTTCTGATTTGTCAGGAACAGTTTGGATGTAGCTTGTTGATTTCTGATTGGTCAAGAACAGTTTGGGTGTAGCTTGTTGATTTCTGATTGGTCAAGAACAGTTTAGATGTAGCTTGTTGCTTTCTGATTGGTCAAGAACAGTTTGGGTGTAGCTTGTTGCTTTCTGATTGGTCAGGAACAGTTTGGGTGTAGCTTCTTACTTCTGATTTGTTAGCAATAGACGGGATGCATCGTCCTGTCTGATTGGCTAGTAAGATTCGCAATCTGTAACTTGATTAGTCATCCCTGGCCACACAATGCTTCTAAAATTGCAGATTGGTCAACAACAGATGCTGCCAACTCAATCAAGCGACAAGCCTGCTGCACTTCCTAATCAACTGGCCCGTTCGAAGACTCCGCCGCCTTGCGAACGGCCCCGCCAACCAGTAGAAATGGTGCCGCCAGTTTGCACCCAAGGCTCATCGCTGGGCGTTCGATTTGGCAGCTTTTCGCCCCCAGCCAGTCCGCCTCCGCCAACGTCGCTGCCGATGCCGCAAGTGGCTTCTCTTGCTGGCGTTTCCTCTACATCTGGCACAGGCGTGGACAGTGTTGCAGAGGCCGCGGCTGCTTTGCTATTAACGGTGAATAATCAGGCATCGCCTAAGCAGCCGCAGCAGCAGCAGCAGTCGCTAATCCATCCCGTATCAACCGCGTCCTCTAATATTTCTCAGCCAGTGTCTATGGAGGCTCCGCCCGTCTCTATGCCGCCGCCTTCGCTGCCTTCCCAATCGGCGCAACCGCCGCCGTCTAATATTCTAGCTGGACCTGCCGGTACAGGCGGGGACAGTGTCGGAAGTCGGACGGTCGTCTATCAGCAGCAGCAGCCGCCGCCGCCTCCGCCATCTGTTGCCATGCAACAGCAGCGTGGCGGTTCTCCGTTTAACGCTTCCGGCGTGCCGAAGCCCCTAGCGCAACAGCAGCAGCAGCAGCAAGCGTTTAAGCTAGCGCAACAGCAGCAACAGCCACAGCAGTCGCAACAACCTGGCGCTGTTGGATGTCGAGTGCTGCCTTCATCTGCATTGTCGACTAGTGGCGGAGTAAGTGTGTCCCAGAAGGCTGGAGGGGATCGCATTTAAGTAATATTTATTACCCCTGGGGTAGGTTCTTACGCCCCAATAAGAATCGGTTATTGTAATTCCCCCCAGTAAAGATTGGTTATTGTAGTTCCCCAAGTAAGAATCGGTTATTGCAATTCCCCCCAGTAAGAATCGGTTATTGTAATTCTCCCAGTAAAGATTGGTTATTGTAGTTCCCCAAGTAAGAATCGGTTATTGCAATTCCCCCCAGTAAGAATCGGTTATTGTAATTCTCCCAGTAAAGATTGGTTATTGTAGTTCCCCAAGTAAGAATCGGTTATTGCAATTCCCCCCAGTAAGAATCGGTTATTGTAATTCTCCCAGTAAAGATTGGTTATTATATTTCCCCAAGTAAGAATCGGTTATTGTAAGAATCGTAAGTAATTCTCCGAGTAAAGATCGGTTATTGTAGTTCCCCCAGTAGGAATCGGTTATTGTAATTCTCCTTGTAAAAATCCATTGTAATTCATAGGAATTAGAAAACAGGAATTACTCCTTGGAATTCCCCTGACTAAGATCCGATTGTTGTGCATTCCCTCGATCAGGACCGGCCCCTATTTCATGAAAACCCCCCATCCTTACCGCAGTCGCACAGCTCAGCCGGTCTCTATGGTTCAGGCGCCGATCCAAATGACTCTTTCGCCAAGCAGCAATTGCAACAACAACAGCAACAACAGCAGCAGCAGCAGTACTCGATGCAGCAGGCAAATTCTAACAATAGCAGCAGTATTGCAGCTTCTCTTCCTAAGCAGCAGCAGCCGCCACCTCCACCTGGTCTTCAGTCTACCGGTTCGGTTAATTATATGCCTGTTTCACAGCTGCAGCAGCAACAACAGCAGCAACAGCAGCCAGACTGGAGTCAGGAGCCAGTTCAAACTTATCTCAATCACGTCCTAGCAATTCAGAGACAGATGCTAGCGGACGCCACTGAGAAGCTCTACCAGCAGCAGCAGGATCGCAAGCCCGGTGGTCAAGATGGCGCGGCCGCCACGGCCGCCGCTATGGCGTCGGCTCCGCCTCCCTGGCTTTATCCGCAATTTTTCCAACAGTTCACCAGTCCGCCGCCGCAGCATCAGCCGCATCAACTGTTGGTGCCGCCTCAGGTGAGGGTGCTCCATTTTTTTCAGTATAGTACTGCATGCTTAATATACTAGTAATTGAAACATTTCTATTTACTCACATACTCTAGTGTTAGAGGTATCCAGTTCTTCACATTGTCTGAGAGATCTTGTCCAGTTCCTCACCTTGTCTGACAGATCTTGTCCAGTTCCTCAAGTTGTCTGAAAGATCTTGTCCAGTTCCTCACCTTGTCTGAAGGATCTTGTCCAGTTCCTCAACTTGTCTGAGAGATCTTGTCCAGTTCCTCACCTTGTCTGACAGATCTTGTCCAGTTCCTCACCTTGTCTGAGAGATCTTGTCCAGTTCCTCACCTTGTCTGACAGATCTTGTCCAGTTCCTTAAGTTGTCTGAGAGATCTTGTCCAGTTCCTCAAGTTGTCTGAGAGATCTTGTCCAGTTCCTCACCTTGTCTGAGAGATCTTGTCCAGTTCCTCAAGTTGTCTGAGAGATCTTGTCCAGTTCCTCAAGTTGTCTGGGAGATCTTGTCCAGTTCCTCACCTTGTCTGAGAGATCTTGTCCAGTTCCTCAAGTTGTCTGAGAGATCTTGTCCAGTTCCTCAAGTTGTCTGGGAGATCTTGTCCAGTTCCTCAAGTTGTCTGAGAGATCTTGTCCAGTTCCTCACATTGTCTGAGAGATCTTGTCCAGTTCCTCACATTGTCTGAGAGATCTTGTCCAGTTCCTCAAGTTGTCTGAGAGATCTTGTCCAGTTCCTCACATTGTCTGAGAGATCTTGTCCAGTTCCTCACATTGTCTGAGAGATCTTGTCCAGTTCCTCACATTGTCTGAGAGATCTTGTCCAGTTCCTCACATTGTCTGAGAGATCTTGTCCAGTTCCTCACATTGTCTGAGAGATCTTGTCCAGTTCCTCAAGTTGTCTGAGAGATCTTGTCCAGTTCCTCAACTTGTCTGAGAGATTTCTTGTCCAATATTTCACAAGTTAAATTCACTTTTCTCTTCGACATGATTTGTCTCTTGTAAATATCAATCGCCAAACTTGAAAAAAAAACATATTTATTGCCTACTGCTATTTTTTGTCCTATTATGTTAGTATGCATTTATTAGTATTACATTATTATTATTATTATGGTTTTGTGGCCATTGCACGCAAGCGCTAATTTCATTTAAACTATTTTAATAAACCTGAGCTTATTCGTTGTAAAAAGTAGTTACTCGTGCAGATAATTCTGTGGTCTTAATTTTATATTAATATTTACTAATTTGCCGTCCTGTAACTCCTCCCATTAACAATCTCTTCAAGGTTCAAATGGTAATTATCTTTCTTATTAAATCGCATTCAGTTTTAATGTACTGCTTTTATGATAACTTAGGAGCGCTGTGTCTGTCCGTATGCCATTGTACTTGTACTCTTAGTTCTTGTGAGAAGTTTCATGAAGCTGTTTCCAATTTACGAGCCACGGGCATGGGCAAGCAACACAGTCGGATTGCACGTAGTAACTCTCGTATAGAATCTTTAACTCCTTGGTATGCACTCAGCTAGTTGATAGTTTCCACCACGAAACCAGTGGTCAAATATTTCCAACTGTGGTTGGTGCAATTTGCGTCGGCAAGACTTTAGCTTACGCTGGTAAGGAGAGCGGTGGAGAGTTATGGCTAGTTGGATTAAAGCTGCCGCTTGTTGTTGACCACTGGTTTAGGGCACAGATTCTAAAATAGCTAGATGGGCCACTCAGGCATACGTACTCAGTAAAACGCCTTTCTACCTTCAGTTCAGTAGCAAAGAAGAATACATAAGCTATTTTATAAAAAATAGCAGCTGAAATGACTTAGTTAAGTTTAGAAGCCAAGCTTGCAGGCGTAAACAACTTGCTAATTGGTTCAGCAATGCCAATAATGTACATTATAGCCAGTCCACTGAAATGTACATGGCAGCTTTAGGCTCGAATTCCGAGAAAGGCAATAATTGGGGCGGGGCGGTGGGTTTAGACTGGAGGGTATGCGCCAATAAATGAATGAGCTTTGGCTTTAAAATAAATTAAATGCTTCTCTTCAACTTACTACTGAACTGAAAGTAGCTTACACGCAAATGTGCTGAGTGGCCCATCTAGTTGTTCTGGTATCTGTGGTTTAGGGTTGGAAACTTAAATATATTGCTGACTGTAGATCTCGTTTGCCATCCTATCTCAATACTTGTGTTGATTTTGCTAATTGCAACTTAGCGCTAGTTTTAGTTTGGTGTCTGTATATCTTTAATATCTAACTGATTTTAATTGCCTTTAAAATTAGTGGCAGTTGTATTACATATTATTGATTTTTTATGTTTTGTATCGTCCAAAATTGATCTTGACCTCGCAACAACACTGTGTTGCTTAGTAATTTAAGTAAAGATGGTATTTTTTAAAATAAATTTATCCTGTCCCAGCAGCTTACCCACTGTCTAGTCGCCTATTTCTGTGCTGCCTGTACCAGCGTGCATTATGTAACCAACCCATCGATTGAGGAGAGCTATCGATTTAATTCGTGATCAGCCAACCAACCCTCACCCCCTTAACTTCCTATCCTCTGTTATCTGCGCCTGTGCGTACTTGGCTGGGGGAGTGAGGGAGCTATCGATTTAATTCGTGGTCAGCCAACCAACCCTCACCCCCTTAACTTCCTATCCTCTGTTATCTGCGCCTGTGCGTACTTGGCTGGGGGAGTGAGGGAGCTATCGATTTAATTCGTGGTCAGCCAACCAACCCTCACCCCCTTAACTTCCTATCCTCTGTTATCTGCGCCTGTGCGTACTTGGCTGGGGGAGTGAGGGAGCTATCGATTTAATTCGTGGTCAGCCAACCAACCCTCACCGCCTTAACTTCCTATCCTCTGTTATCTGCGCCTGTGCGTGATGGGGCTGAGCGAGTGAGGGAGAGGCTATCGATTTAATTCGTGGTCAGCCAAACAACCCCACCCCCTCCCCTAACTGTTATCTGCGGCTGGGTAGGGTTAGAGTTCTATTATGCAATTATCAATCGGTCTCACTATTATGCCGCAAATCGTGTCCTTAGCGTATTTGCATTATGCGTTATCTTAGTTTGACTAAAAACTACACACTACTTAATATAAAGTTACATAGCAAATCTGTTTGTCGAACAATAAATTATTTTATAATTGGGCATATCGATTTATGCCTATTTATTGGAAATCATACTGAGAAACATCGAAAAGTCGCTATCGCTACCCGTATCGCCATTAAACAAATCCACTTGCATAAATGAAAAATGATTCACTATCTTTAATTAACAAATTTACCTTTAATCTTTCATACTGTAGTTAATAAGATAGCTGCTGCATAATTTATTTTACTAATTACATGTATTCATAAATCGCTTCCAATTAATCTACCTATGTACAGGTGACATCAAAGGCCGGCGCATTTGGCTACGGTTCAGCCAATAGCTACGAACAATCGCAGGGTGTCGGTCCAGATGATTATAATCAGGCTAAGCTGCACCAGCAGCATCAACAACAGCAGCAGCAGCAGCAGCAGCAACATCAGCAACAGCAGGCCAGCGGTGGGCCGCCAAAGTCGGTTGTTCAACAGCAGCAACAGCCTGGCGGTGGGCCGATGTTCCATCATCACAAGGCGCCTAGTCATCACGGTATGACTGGACCAATGGGTTACTATGGCCCACCGCATCAGCAGCAGCAGCAGCAACAGCAGGCTGGTCAGCAGGCTCAGCAGCCGCCGCCAGTGGCTGGTATGATGTCCGTACCGCCGCCATCTCTGCTGCCCCACCAGCAGCTGCCGCCGCCGCCTCCGCCGCCGCCGCCCGGCCACATGGGCTCTAACAGCGGCGGCGACCCGATGAAAAATCTGAAACCAAAAGGCCAGCAGGCCTTCTGGGGCGGTCATCATTATTGATCGGCTACTGATCGATTAAATCTCTAAACAAAAGTCTATTGACAAATCGATGCAACATCTGAGGAAAAATTAAATAAAAACCGAGGAAACGCCGCTAAACGAACGCGCAGTCTATCTAATTAACTAATTCAGCTAATTAATTATCCGAATTATTTTGAAAATTATTATTATTATTATTAGACGACGCAACTTTAAAAAACAAAGGCGAGACTCGAGAACCCTCCTGCCCGCCCCCACTCTCCCGTGAAACCCAGTTCCATTTTTTCAGTTTCTTTTTTGTTTGCTTTTGCCCGTTAGTATCTACTATATATTGCTTTAAGTAGTTTGTGCACACACAACACACACACACGCAGACTTCGCTCGCATGCTTAACATGAATGATAATAAGCAGTAGTGGTTATTATTCATTTGTCTTCATTTGCGTCTGCTTCAGTTTGTTTCAGTTTTCTGTTTGTAAAACTTTTCTTCGTCTCAGTAATGTGCGTCTCTGCCATTTATCTCGCTTCGAGTCTGAGAGGGCGTACTGCATATATGCACTACTATTATTGTGCTGAATGTACATGTATGTAAGTATATGTTCTATCTCTTTAGTTTGCCTGTACTTGTAAATGTATGTCAGTGGTTTAGTGTTGCGTTGTTTTTTTGTTTTATTATTACTGTCCTGGTGTATATGCATTATTATTACTAATGAGCATTATTAATTTAGTTGCTACGGGAGTCTATCCGTTTGTTTGTTTGTTTGTTTATCCAGAGGACTGCAAGGTTTGAAGCAGAAATCAACCAAAATTTTCTATTTATTACAACTATTTTTGCACCTTAATACAATTTTTATATTATTACATACTGTCCATATTACTGTGTTGTACTACTTTACTAATAGTAATATGTATAATTTATTCAGTTTTATTAACGAAATGTGTTCACAATGCTAAACAACTCAACTAGTTCAGCGAGAACAGAACTAGTAAGCTTATTGTCTACTGTTGGAAAACGGAAATTATCATTTTTATAATAATTGTTTGTCAGCTACAATATTTAATCCACTTCTATACATATATAAATCGATCTCGCCGGGGGAAAAGGATTAAAAATGCGTGTTCGTCTACTTAAAGTAGACTGAGTTCTCGCGTCTCCAGGTTTAATCGCTTGTTATAAAAATAACTGTCTTTGCAGAAGCCTCTCATTTAATTTACTGATTTATATTAATAATAATAATACTATATCCAAGTCTGTTTGCCATCGTTTCCATGGAAAAAATCCAATTTTTCTGTTTCCTAACAACAGCTAAAGTTTGATATATTCTACTATGATGCTGAGAAAATCTAGTAGAATGCGCTAAATACTACTAACTGAGAGAGTAAAACAAAATATACTAGTAGTTTATGATGCATACGCGCGCAAGAAAAAGCCCTTTTTTACCCAGCTCATCTCCCCTAAAACTGAAATTTTGCGCGGCGTGGCAACACATTTTGTTCGGCGTACAAAAGCAACAAAAATTCTTGATTGTCTTGCTTGTAAAGAAGCTCGCCTTGCTTCATTTCTTTTGGTATTTAGAAGCAAACTTTGTATTGCTTCAATTGAAATTTAAGACGGTTTTTACGTGCTTAACTTGACTGTAGATCAGGGACGGGAGAAGAGAGGAGAAGTGAGAGCAGGGGAAGCGGAGATAAGAGAGGAGAGGTGAGAGCAGGGGAAGCGGAGATAAGAGAGGAGAGGTGAGAGCAGGGGAAGCGGAGATAAGAGAGGAGAGGTGAGAGCAGGGGAAGCGGAGATAAGAGAGGAGAGGTGAGAGCAGGGGAAGCGGAGATAAGAGAGGAGAGGTGAGAGCAGGGGAAGCGGAGATAAGAGAGGAGAGGTGAGAGCAGGGGAAGCGGAGATAAGAGAGGAGAGGTGAGAGCAGGGGAAGCGGAGATAAGAGAGGAGAGGTGAGAGCAGGGGAAGCGGAGATAAGAGAGGAGAGGTGAGAGCAGGGGAAGCGGAGATAAGAGAGGAGAGGTGAGAGCAGGGGAAGCGGAGATAAGAGAGGAGAGGTGAGAGCAGGGGAAGCGGAGATAAGAGAGGAGAGGTGAAAGCAGGGGAAGCGGAGATAAGAGAGGAGAGGTGAGATCAGGGGAAGCGGAGATAAGAGAGGAGAGGTGAGAGAAGAGAGGCGAATGATGAGAGACACGATGAGGTGACAAGAGATGAGAGAGAGAGAGAGAGAGAGAGAGAGAAACGAGGTCACGGCGTGTTTAAAAAAATTTTTGATATGGGCTACCGGTTTCGAGTCTCTGGGCTCTTCGTCAGGCAAGCATGTCGATTTTTTCTCGCATCATTGCGCGCGACGCTCAGTCGCTGCTACTGCTGATTGTAAATTTCTAAATCGATTCTAAAACAGTTTGGTGTAGCGCCGCTGGTCATGCCAAATTTCGTCTTTTTGGCTCGCGGAGTTTCCGTTGGATACTGGGCTAAACTTGGCTTGCATTGTAAAAATAGTTTCTTTTCGTATAAGGATTGTAAATGCTTTTTCGGCTTGCCGCGTGTCCCGGCGTCGCTGAATGGGAAAATTGGGTAAGCAAACAATTTGCAACGAGTGGTATTATAGCGAGAGAAACCTGTCCCCGCGGTCCAAGTGTCTGTTTCTTCTTCTAGAAGTCGGCAAGAAAGAATAAGCCGCCGCCGGGTCATTGAGTTTCCCTCTTTGGCGGCAGAAACCAGTTGCTAACTTAACTATAAAATCGGTTTCCTTTGACTGCTGTTGCAATATATTATTGTTCCGAGTTTTTTTCTGATCCTCCTGACTTCTTTGTTGTCTTTTCTGCTTCCATCGGGCACCGCCTCTGGTACAGTGTAATAGTAGATATATGTCATAAGCTAGTCTCAGAGAGACTGCCTTTGCAGCCTTGCCTTGATAAGATGCTTTGGCCTGCTGTTCCTCTTCTATGGCCCGCTGTTCCTCTTCTATGGCCCCCGCTTTTCCTCTTCTATGGCCCCCACTGTTCCTCTTCTATGGCCCCCGCTTTTCCTCTTCTATGGCCCCCACTGTTCCTCTTCTATGGCCCCCGCTTTTCCTCTTCTATGGCCCCCACTGTTCCTCTTCTATGGCCCCCGCTTTTCCTCTTCTATGGCCCCCACTGTTCCTCTTCTATGGCCCCCACTGTTCCTCTTCTATGGCCCCCGCTTTTCCTCTTCTATGGCCCCCACTGTTCCTCTTCTATGGCCCGCTGTTCCTCTTCTATGGCCCGCTGTTCCTCTTCTATGGACCGCTGTTCCTCTTCTATGGCCCGCTGTTCCTCTTCTATGGACCGCTGTTCTCTTCTATGGCCCGCTGTTCCTCTTCTATGGGGCCTGTTCTATGGTGCCCGCTGTTCTTCTATGGCCCGCTGTTCCTCTTCTTTGGCCACCACTGTTCCTCTTCTATGGCCCCAGCTGTTCCTCTTCTATGGCCCCAGCTGTTCCTCTTCTATGGCCCGCTGTTCCTCTTCTATGGCCCCAGCTGTTCCTCTTCTATGGCCCGCTGTTCCTATTCTATGGCCCCGCTGTTCCTCTTCTATGGCCCCAGCTGTTCCTCTTCTATGGCCCCATTTTGTAATACCGGTTCTGTAAAACTACGAGCGTAAAAGCAAAGTTCCGTAGTCGCTATCACAATCTCATACTCATGCGTAAAGTTATGGCACCAACATTCTCTCCGAGTTAATTAAAATATCCTTCCAAACGGGCGAGTCAATCTGTTGATATACAGCTAAAGGTCATAAATATTATCTTAATCCCGATGCTGCACCGTATATAGATCCAGTGGCACAGTTTCGAAATTTCCCTGCGGAGGCTCGCTCGCTTCACTGCATGGCTCGCCATGCTGCGGGATGATATATACTCGTAAATGGCATTCGTAGGATGAAGTGTAAGGCCTTATTTGAGTTCGGGAAGATATACACACTCGCCAGTGTGGATAGCGGGATTGGGGAAGATCGAGTCGAGAGGCCTGCTCTTCTTGAGCAAGTCTGATTTACGATCTTGTTCCGTAGTTTGACTCCATGAGTTCTTGAAAGCTGAAAGCAGGTCGTATACACGTCAGTGCTTGGGGGCTTCTATATACGCGAGCTAACGCGTGATAATTAAGCTTGGTTTTTACACTTCACTTGCGATTTTCAGTTAATTTACTGGGCCTTTATATAACTCACTAAAAAGCAGGTTTTAAACTTTTCACTTTGAATTTGAAGACGAGATGATTTCACTGGATAACTGCTCCCACTGAAGCATCGGGTGTGGGATCAGCAGCTCCGACTGAAAACATCGGGTGTGGGATCAGCAGCTCCCACTAAAGCATCGGGTGTGGGATCAGCAGCTCCCTCTGAAGCATTGGGTGTGGGATCAGCAGCTCCCTCTGAAGCATCGGGTGTGGGATCAGCAGCTCCCGTTGAAGCATCGGGTGTGGGATCAGCAGCTCCCACTGAAGCATCGGGTGTGGGATCAGCAGCTCCCTCTGAAGCATTGGGTGTGGGATCAGCAGTTCCCACTGAAGCATCGGGTGTGGGATCAGCAGCTCCCTCTGAAGCATTGGGTGTGGGATCAGCAGCTCCCACTGAAGCATCGGGTGTGGGATCAGCAGCTCCCACTGAAGCATCGGGTGTGGGATCAGCAGCTCCCACTGAAGCATCGGGTGTGAGATCAGCAGCTCCCACTGAAGCATCGGGTGTGGGATCAGCAGCTCCCGCTGAAGGATCGGGTGTGGGATCAGCAGCTCCCACTGAAGCATCGGGTGTGGGATTAGCAGCTCCGACTGAAGGATCGAGTGTGGGATCAGCAGCTCCCACTGAAGGATCGGGTGTGGGATCAGCAGCTCCCACTGAAGCATCGAGTGTGGGATCAGCAGCTCCCACTGAAGCATCGGGTGTGGGATCAGCAGCTCCCACTGAAGCATCGGGTGTGGGATCAGCAGTTCCCACTGAAGCATCGGTTGTGGGATCAGCAGCTCCGACTGAAGCATCGGGTGTGGGATCAGCAGCTCCCGCTGAAGGATCGGGTGTGGGATCAGCAGCTCCCACTGAAGCATCGAGTGTGGGATTAGCACTTCCCACTGAAGCATCGGGTGTGGGATTAGCAGCTCCCACTGAAGGATCGGGTGTGGGATCAGCAGTTCCCACTGAAGCATCGAGTGTGGGATTAGCACTTCCCACTGAAGCATCGGGTGTGGGATCAGCAGCTCCCACTGAAGCATCGGGTGTGGGTCAGCAGCTCCCACTGAAGCATCGGGTGTGGGATTAGAGGTCGTGTTAATAATGAAGTGGATGGGAACCTGGGGCGCAACGCCTTTAGCGACATGGTCCCACAACTAGAGCTGAGGCAATTGCCCATTCCGCCCCCCCTTAGCGGGTAATAAATTGACCATAATATCATTCAGTGCCCAGGCAAGCGCAGTCAGAAGACAGCTGAACTGTAAAAGTGCAGCTGGGCACCTGCAGTCAATTGTGTTTTAAATGTCTTTCCAACTCAAAAAAATTCTATAAGAATTGATTTGGGAAGCCCAAACTTATGGGAGCGCCATCTGCGATGGTCACCCACCCCCTGTTTCGAGAGATTCTACTCTAGATTTATTAATGACCCTCTGCCTATATCAGAGAGCTAATTATACATGCTAGAATAGGCACGGATATCCGCGGTAATATAAAAACATAAATTATTAGAAACGAAGTTTATACGACTGATACTTTTATTTTATATATGGCTGTTGATAGCCGGTTGTGCTTACTGGTGCGAGTGAGCTGAATTGAGTTGAGAAGAGAAACAGGAACTTCGTGATCTCAGGAGAGTCTGTGTGGAATTCTGCTGGCGCGCCTGGTGCTAAAGCCCCTGGTGCTAAAGCCCCTGGTGCTAAAGCCCCTGGTGCTAAAGCCCCTGGTGCTAAAGCCCCTGGTGCTAAAGCCCCTGGTGCTAAAGCCCCTGGTGCTAAAGCCCCTGTGCTGGCAACCAACAAGGCGTCCCCATGCTGCCATAAGACGATCAATATAATTAATATGTCTGGATATGATTTTATCATCTGGGAGTTTGTACACAAAACATAAATATGAAGACATTAATCTTGCACCTGTTTTCTTCAATTATTAACATTTTGCGACTATAAGCGTATTTGATTAGCTCTTCGAGTAGCTATGTGATAATTGCTTTTCGGTTGGATTGAGCTAGCCCTTTGACCCTGTCTGTTTGGGAGTCGTTTTACCCTGCCTTTTTGTGTGCTATTCTATCCTGTTCAAAGGGGTCATTCATTAGCTTTGGTATTTATGAGGATTATTTCTCCAGAAAAGCCCCAGCAACCAGCACGCCCAAACACACCGCTCCCCCTCCACTCCCCATCCCATCCCGCGGACTCGCCAGCCAACCAGCGGTCGCGGTCGATGGCGGGGAACAGAGAGAGAGGGCCGCCAACTCGCCCGCCCTGCCTCATGCCAGGTGAATCCGCGAGAAGGGTGAAAGAAGCCGAAAAATAGGATTAATAACTGTGTGTATGAAAATTGGATGCCAGCTTGATACCGGCAAAAAAACAGAAATTGAAAGACAAGACAGGATCCGTAATGAATTACTGTTTCGCATTCAGTCAGAATGCTCACCAGCAGCATAACTCAACAGTGTCAGTGAGCAGTTATCAACATCAGCAGCAGCAGCATCAAAACTTATTGGATTCGACAGTTTTCATTCAGCATCACCAGAATCCTCTCCATCAACATACTCAGCAACAGCAGCAGCATCAGTTCTACAAGCACCAGCCGCAGCAGCAGCAGCAACAGCAGTCTGCAGTTGAGACTTCGATGCATCCTGCAGCTGGTGGACTTTGGATGCCAGCAGCCGCAGCAGCCGCCGCCGCAGCCGCAGCCGCCGCAGCCGCTGTCTCAGGGGAGCAGCCAGTGCTGCATCATCACCCGCATGAGTCAGACTCCGCCGCCGCAGCCGCCGCAGCCGCCGAGTCAGCGATGAGATCGCTCCGCGCTCATGCCGCCACTCATGGAGCCGATGCTAAACAGCTGTGGCCTTGGATGACCGTTGTTGGTGAGCGGGGCGCTTTCACAAACCGGAAGCTTTAACAGCTCTGCACAACACTCACAAACCAGAGCGCATCTCAAGAAAACGGATGTTATGTTTAAAAGCTTCTGTCAAGAATGAATCAGAAACTTTAAATGTTCACAAACTAACCAGAAACTTCACAAACTAACCAGAAACTTCAAAAACTAATCAAAAACTTCACAAGCTAATCACAAACTTCACAAACTAATCAGAAACTTCACAAACTGACCAGAAACTTCACAAACTAACCAGAAGCTTTACAAACTAACCAGAAACTTCACAAACTAATCAGAAACTTCACAAACTAACCAGAAACTTTACAAACTAATCAGAAACTTCACAAGCTAATCACAAACTTCACAAACTAATCAGAAACTTCACAAGCTAATCACAAACTTCAAAAACTAATCGGAAACTTCACAAGCTAATCACAAACTTCACAAACTAATCAGAAACTTTACAAACTAATCAGAAACTTTACAAACTAATTAGAAACTTCACAAACTAATCAGAAACTTTACAAACTAATTAGAAACTTCACAAACTAATCAGAAACTTCACAAACTAATCAGAAACTTCACAAACTAATCAGAAACTTCACAAACTAATCAGAAACTTCACAAAATAATCAGAAACTTCACAAACTAAAACGACAATGTTCACAAGCTTTCCTCTCTGAATCTTCAGTAATTTAATTTCGCATTAATTTTTTATTACAACTCGTAAAATAAACTTATGAGCTATAATTCGTATTAAATATTGCAGCGTTTAGCAAATAAAAATTCATTTCCAAACCAAATCCCTTTTCTATACATAAATCCTAGATTTTAGTGCTATGCTTGGGTTAATATAGATATTTGTTAAAAACGAACCAAACCAAAAATAGTCCCTATATAGATCATCTAGGATCTAAATCTTTGATTAACGGCTTCAGAAATACACAATATGAAGACATGGCTCTTCTTGTCCTATAAATACAGCTGTTTGTTTGAGCTCTGCTCTATACGGAGTATGCAGTGATCGAAAAATTCTATACATAAATCTATTAATGTTCAGAAAAAAAGAAAACGACTGCTGTGTGTGCCACGTGTGTGAAAGGCTGGCCTAGCGCGCGGTAAAAATGGGGGTTACTATAATAAAGTTTTGTTCATACGGCTAATGTCATTAGTTGAGGAATTAAATCATGCAAATTTAATTCTGTGATCGTAAAATTGAATTGCGTTTATATCAAATTGAAATTTCAACTGAAATTGTAAATATCGTTCGGACTTTCCGACCCTGAGTAAAATAATTTTGTAGTTTCCGCCTACAATGTATTTGGAATTTCCGCCTTTGAAGTTTCCGCCTACAATCACTTTGAAGTTTCCGCCTACAATCACTTTGAAGTTTCCGCCTACAATCACTTTGAAGTTTCCGCCTACAATCACTTTAAAGTTTCCGCCTACAATCTCTTTGAAGTTTCCGCCTACAATCTTTTTGAAGTTTCCGCCTACAATCTCTTTGAAGTTTCCGCCTACAATCTCTTTGAAGTTTCCGCCTACAATCTCTCTGAAGTTTCCGCCTGCAATCTCTCTGAAGTTTCCGGCTACAATCTCTTAGTAATGTTTGCCTATAGAATGTCTTCGAAGTTTCAGCCTACAATATCTTTGAAGTTTCCGCCTACAATGTATTTGTAGTTTCCGCCTACAATCTCTTTGAAGTTTCCGCTTACTATCTCTTTGTAGTTTCCGCCTAAATCTTTTTGCAGTTTTCGCTTACAATTTCTTGAATTTTAGGAGTCAACTGTTTTTTTGAGATTCTCTCAGAGCACATCTAATTAAACCTTCTCATACACAGGAGAAATACGAACAGAAGCAGTCCACCAGTTTGCTAAATACATCCTTAAAAGGTGTACCTAAAATTCCCCAAATCGCATCGCTCGCGTGCAGTTCGCAGTTCCAAGACATTTTTCGCGCTTCGAATCCCAAAAATCGTCTAGTTTCTGCACACAGGTTGTAAAGCAATAAAAGCGCTCAGACGCACTCCCTCTTCGTTGATACGAGCCTACACACCCTCTCTCCTCTTGCAACCACCTGCAAGTCTGGAGGCCAAGGCTCTCGGTCAGACACTTTTTTGCCTTGGTTGTTCTTTTGCTAGCGGCAACTATGATACCCCTCTCTCTGAAAGGGTGTAATACGACTTCCTCTCTGCCGCCGACCCGACCACACTTGCAACTTCAAACGAAAATAAGAAGTGTCTATACGAGCTATACGAGCGTACAAGCGTACATAGGTTTATATATAATTGACGCATATTTTTTCCAAACAATTTTTTTTTTGAAATTCACCGCGCTATTCCTTTCTTGCGCGTAAGAAAAATACGCTCAGGCATAAAAAACTTTATCCCATGCACGCGTGCGCCATTGTTCCCCAGGCGCTTATGTGGTTGTTATAACGTTGGTTAAACGTTTGTTGTGGGGCGCGCCGTTTTTTGTGGGGTGCCGTGTGTTTTGGGGCGCCGTTTTTTGTGGGGTGCCGTGTGTTTATGGGCACCGTTTTTTGTGGGGTGCCGTGTGTTTAGGGGCGCCGTTTTTTGTGGGGTGCCGTGTGTTTATGGGCACCGTTTTTTGTGGGGTGCCGTGTGTTTTGGGGCGCCGTTTTTTGTGGGGTGCCGTGTGTTCATGGGCACCGTTTTTTGTGGGGTGCCGTGTGTTTATGGGCACCGTTTTTTGTGGGGTGCCGTGTGTTTTTGGGCGCCGTTTGTTGCGGGCCGCCGTTTGTTGTGGGGCGCCGTTTTTTGAGGGGCGCCGTTTGTTGCGGGCCGCCGTTTGTTGTGGGGCGCCGTTTTTTGAGGGGCGCCATTTGTTGTGGGCGCCATTTGTTGTGGGCGCCGTTTGTTGTGGGCGCCGTTTGTTTTATCGTGGGGGCACCCAATTCTTGAATGACTCTCCATACGATAAACCAGCTTACCAAGCATAGCCATTCTCAACCCAACACTGAGGTGCGCCGTATAAATCAATCTATGGCCATAAAACCGTCACGCCTCGTAACTCTTGGGCCCCTAATCTTCATTTCTTTTTTTTGATTATCTGTGCGAAGCCCGCGCTAGGCCGAGTCGGGTGATAAAAAAGTTATTTTACTATTGAATGAGGCCTGCATGGCTTCTTCAAATAGCCATGACTAAACCGCAGAAGAAAATGAAATAAAAAGCAAGGTTTAGGGGTAAAACCTCACCGTCGGCCAGGGACGTCTGGAAACTAACGACTGGACTGGGATTTCGGAAACTGGACAAACCGGAGAGATTGGCCTGAAGCACCCCCTGAACCTTGAAGATGCCACCCCTGAAAAATTGAACAACAGCCACTGCCACCCCTGAAGGATCGGTGGGGGGCCCCTGAAGGATCGGTGGGGGACCCCTGAAGGATCGGTGGGGATAGTCACTGCCACCCCTGAAGGATCGGTGGGGATAGTCACTGCCACCCCTGAAGGATCGGTGCGGATAGTCACTGCCACCCCTGAAGGATCGGTGGGGATAGTCACTGCCACCCCTGAAGGATCGGTGGGGATAGTCACTGCCACCCCTGAAGGATCGGTGCGGATAGTCACTGCCACCCCTGAAGGATCGGTGGGGATAGTCACTGCCACCCCTGAAGGATCGGTGCGGATAGTCACTGCCACGCCTGAAGAATCGGTGGGGATAGTCACTGCCACGCCTGAAGGATCGGTGGGGATAGTCACTGCCACCCCTGAAGGATCGGTGGGGATAGTCACTGCCACCCCTGAAGGATCGGTGGGGATAGTCACTGCCACCCCTGAAGAATCGGTGGGGATAGTCACTGCCACCCCTGAAGGATCGGTGGGGATAGTCACTGCCACCCCTGAAGGATCGGTGGGGATAGTCACTGCCACCCCTGAAGGATCGGTGGGGATAGTCACTGCCACGCCTGAAGAATCGGTGGGGATAGTCACTGCCACCCCTGAAGGATCGGTGGGGATAATCACTGCCACCCCTGAAGGATCGGTGGGGATAGTCACTGCCACCCCTGAAGAATCGGTGGGGATAGTCACTGCCACCCCTGAAGGATCGGTGGGGATAGTCACTGCCACCCCTGAAGGATCGGTGGGGTTAGTCACTGCCACCCCTGAAGGATCGGTAGTCCTTGGCTGCTAGACTGGACCAAAAACTTGGGTTATAAATCAGAGCACCTGGAGAATAAGCTCCACCCTTCCTTCTGTTTCCTTCGAACCAGTGCTTGCATATGAAACACTTGGCCCTCCTTTGATGTTTTGTTTTGCTCCAGAAGCAGCAGATATCTTCTTTCTGGCGAAAGCTGTATTAGAAACTGCTGAAACCCCTCTCCTACCACTGTTGACAGTTATGACCATTTTTATGTCCTCTGATATCCCAACCACTAGTGTAATCAGAATTAGGATTATTACTATAGGGCAACAGGTGAAAGTGGAGCTGCAGAAGGATATAGAGATAATATTCCAATAATTCTAGGGATTTCTCACCCAGTCAAGCCCACCCACGTTGTACCTAACCTAACCCTTACCCTAACCCTATAGGGAAAAGAAGGCATTGATTTATTGGGTACGTTTGTACGCTTAGGCATTAGGAAACTTGATTTTAACGTTTCTCCATGTATTCTTCGGATAATGTATATAGGCTTGTTCCTGACGCTGCAGTGTCTTTTATACACAAGTTGATCTTGTCAGATTGCAGTGCCTCTCCTGAGATGACAGTGCCTCTCCTGAGATTGCAGTGCCTCTCCTGAGATTGCAGTGCCTCTCTTGAGATTACAGTGCCTCTCTTGAGATTACAGTGCCTCTCCTGAGATTGCAGTGCCTCTCCTGAGATTGCAGTGCCTCTCTTAAGATTACAGTGCCTCTCCTGAGATTGCAGTGCCTCTCTTGAGATTACAGCTTCTCTCCTGAGATTACAGTGCCTCTCCTGAGATTGCAGTGCCTCTTCTGAGATTACAGCTTCTCTCCTGAGATTACAGTGCCTCTCCTGAGATCGCAGTGCCTCTCCTGAGATTACAGGGTCTCTCCTGAGATTACAGTGCCTCTCCTGAGATGACAGTGCCTCTCCTGAGATGACAGTGCCTCTCCTGAGATTACAGTGCCTCTCCTGAGATTACAGTGCCTCTCCTGAGATTACAGTGCCTCTTCTGAGATTACAGTGCCTCTCCTGAGATCGCAGTGCCTCTCCTGAGATGACAGTGCCTCTCCTGAGATTACAGTGCCTCTCCTGAGATTACAGTGCCTCTCCTGAGATTACAGGGTCTCTCCTGAGATTACAGTGCCTCTCCTGACACTCCAACTCCTCTCCCGACACCCAACTCCTCACCTGACAGCCCAACTCCTCACCATGGACAACTAGAGTAGGACAACTACATGCTCCTCACCTAACACCCCAACTCCTCACCTGACACCCCAACTCCTCTCCTGACACCCCAAACCCTCTCCCGACACTCCAACTCCTCTCCTGACACCCCAACTCCTCTCCTGACACCCCAACTCCTCTCCTGACACCCCAACTCCTCTCCTGACACCCCAACTCCTCTCCTGACACCCCAACTCCCCTCCTGACACCCCAAATAATCTTCTGACACTCTCCTATCCCTACCTGCCGCAGGTCCGAACTCGGTGCAGCGCCGCAGCGGGCGCCAGACCTACAGCCGTCAGCAGACCCTGGAGCTGGAGAAGGAGTTCAAATTCAACAACTACTTGACACGCAGGCGTCGAATCGAGATCGCCCACCTACTGGGCCTCACGGAGCGGCAAATCAAAATTTGGTTTCAAAACCGACGAATGAAACTGAAAAAAGAGAAGCAACAAATTCGCGAGTTGAACGCCGAGTCAAAGAAGTCGAATAACGCGTTTGGCGATGATGAAGATGACGAAGGCGTCGATGAACTGGATGCTGCCTGCGGCGTCGGCGGTGGTGGTCTGTACGGCGGCGTCTGAAAAAATTAGAACATAACACTGTAGCTATGATTGTAATCTATCAAATCGTTTTTAAATTTTTGTGCACGCGTGCGTTCTACACTACTGATCAGGTTTTAACGCTAGTCAGTAGTGTAGTTTCGGTTCGGTATTTTATCCTGTTTCTTTATTTGCGCAGAATTTTAATCCTATGATGTTGGTCAGTGCTACTGAAATGGGTCCAGGGTCACTAAAATGAGTGAGGTTCAGCTAAATGGGTCAGGGCTACCAAAATTGGTCAGGGTCACCAAGATGGGTCAGTATCACCATAATGGGTCAGAGTCACCAAAATGGCTGGGTCAGGGCCACCAAGATGGGTCAGTATCACCATAATGGGTCAGAGTCACCAAAATGGCTGGGTCAGGGCCACCAAAATGGGTCAGGGTCAACAAGATGGGTCAGTGTCACCATAATGGGTCAGGGTCTCCATAATGTATCAGCTAGGGTCACCAAAATGGGTCCGGGTCACCAAAATGGGTCAGGGTCTCCATAATGGATTAGGGTCACCAAAATGGGTCCAGGTCACCAAAATGGGTCTGCAAGGTCTCCATAATAGATCAGGGTCACTAAAGTGGGTTAGGGTCACCAAAATGGGACAGGGTCATCAAAAATGAGTCAGAGCACTTCAAATTGGTGCGAAAATAATTCATATCTTACACAATGCAATCTGCATGCCTCACATGTATCTCATATTTGCTATATTACTGTATTGCAAGATGAGCCTGCGCTCATAGTTGTTGTTGGTTTTAGGCACTACCCAAATACATGAGCACATTATCAACAAATACCTATTTACCAGCGATTGTGTACACACACTAAAAACTCTGAAAAATGGTTTCTATTTTTGTGCGCTGCCTGATTGAATGAGATTGGATGAGATCGATAATGGATGAGATTAGATAAGATTGGTGATAAGGGAGATTGGATGAGATTGATTATGGAAGAGATAGGATAGGATTGATGATGGATAAGATGCGATGAGATTTGTGATGGATAAGATTTGTAATGGATGAGATGGGATGAGATTATTGAAGGATAAGATTTGTGATGGATAAGATGGGATGAGATTTGTGATAGATAAGATGGGATGAGATAAATTATGCATGAAATTGGATGGCATTGATGATGGATGAGATTGGATGGGATTGATGACGGATGAGATTGGATGGGATTAATGATGGATGAGATTGGATGGCATTAATGATGGATGAGATTGGATGGCATTAATGATGGATGAGATTGGATGGCATTAATGATGGATGAGATTGGATGGGATTGATGATGGATGAGATTGGATGGGATTAATGATGGATGAGATTGGATGGCATTAATGATGGATGAGATTGGATGGCATTAATGACGGATGAGATTGGATGGCATTAATGACGGATGCAGTTGCTCTGAAGCTGAGGTTGAAATTAAACCTGAAGGAATGAAGCTATCAATCGAATTAATGTGCTGCTGCAGATTCAGAGAGCCAAATTGCGAAAGCGCTGGGTGAGAAGGAAGAGCTGTAGTGTCAGAACAGTGCGATTTCTGACAAGAATCCTTACAAGACGCCACTATATGAAAGCAGACCAGCTGTTGAGACTGTACTAACACTGGGGTCTTCTTTGCTGGGAGCTCAATTTGCTGGGAAGGCAAGGCCAATGACTCTTGAGTGAAGAGTGCCAGCACTCCCCTTTCCGGTGAGGCCATTGCTGGGTTCGAGTGGAGAACTCCCCCGAATTTGATGGTGGGGAAGGGAGATGGCCTGTCAGCTCGAGGGTTCCTTCTGAGTCGGCCTTTCGAGTTCGAACCGGTTATTTTTTAAGTCAGACTTTTACCACCCATTTTTACAACCCTCCTTTGCATATGCATATGAGCTTGCAATGAGCAGTTCTCAAGTTATGGTGCCACAGTAGTGCCAGTGGCGCCAAAATAGATGCCGGTGGCGCCAAAATAGATGCCAGTGGCGCCAAAATAGATGACAGTGGCGCTAAAATATATGCCAGTGGTGCTAAAATCGATGATAGTGGTGCCAAAATAAATGACAGTGGCGCTAAAATAAATGACAGTGTCGCCAAAATAAATGACAGTGGCGCTAAAATAAATGACAGTGGCGCTAAAATAGATGACAGTGGCGCTAAAATAGATGCTAATGGCGCTAAAATCGATGACAGCTGCGCCAAAATATATGCCAGTGGCGCTAAAATCGATGATAGTGGTGCCAAAATAAATGACAGTGGCGCTAAAATAAATGACAGTGTCGCCAAAATAAATGACAGTGGCGCTAAAATAAATGACAGTGGCGCTAAAATAGATGACAGTGGCGCGAAAATAGATGCTAATGGCGCCAGAAGAGATGCCAGTGGCGCTAAAATAGATGCTAATGGCGCCAAAATAGATGCCAGTGGCGCCAAAATAGAAGGCAGTGGCGCCAAAAAAGATGTCAGTGGCGCCAAATTGATGACAGTGGCGCCAAAATAGATGTCAGTGGCGCCAAAGTAGATGTCAGTGGCGCTAAAATGGATGCTAATGGCGCCAAAAAAGATGCTAGTGACGCCAAAATAGATGTCAGTGGCGCCAAAGTAGATGTCAGTGGCGCTAAAATGGATGCTAATGGCGCCAAAAAAGATGCTAGTGACGCCAAAATAGATGCCAGTGGCGCCAAAATAGATGCCACTGGCGCCAAGTAGATGCCAGTGGCGCCAAGCTCCATTTTGCCCAGCACTTGTCTCAGTCAGCGCAGATCAGCGTTCAGTCCATTGCGTGTCAAAAATTCTCAATCAATCAGCTTCATCCGATTTCTTTCTCACAATCAATAAATTTTCTGGTAATCTCCAGTTGAGCTTTCTCCAGCTTATAATGGTCTATTAATGCGTCTCAAAGCTCATTAGTTCCCCGTGAATTTCCCAAGAGAAGGGCTTGCCCTCAGTGATTGAGAGCTGTAGGAGCTGAAGGAGCTAGATGGAGAGCAAGATGTACTTTTTTAAGCAAAGTGGGCGTGCGAGATTGCAGAGCGATTTTTTCCGAATATCTTTTGAGTAAGATATTTTGAGTATAGCTCTCTACCCCTATTCATATCTATCCACATCTATACACCTCTATCCACATCTATCCACCCTTACCCACTTCTATCCACATCTATCCACTCCTATCCACATCTATCCACTCCTATTCACATCTATCCACTCCTATTCACTTCTATCCACATCTATCCACATCTATCCACATCTATCCACATCTATCCACTCCTATCCACATCTATCCACTCCTATCCACTCCTATCCACATCTATCCACTGCTATCCACATCTATCCACTGCTATCCACATCTATCCACTCCTATCCACATCTATCCACCGCCATCCACATCTATCCACTGCTATCCACATCTATCTATCCACTGCTATCCACATCTCTCCACCGCCATCCACATCTATCCACTGCTATCCACATCTATCCACTGCTATCCACATCTATCTATCCACTGCTATCCACATCTATCTATCCACTGCTATCCACATCTATCCACTGCTATCCACATCTATCCACTGCTATCCACATCTATCTATCAACTGCTATCCACATCTATCCACTGCTATCCACATCTATCCACTGCTATCCACATCTATCCACTGCTATCCACATCTATTCACCCCAATCCTCATCTATTCGCATTTATCCACCCCTACGCACCTCTCTCTGCATCCATTCCTATTTATGCACCTTTAAATAAATTTATCTGCATCTTGCCAATCTTTATCCAGCTTTATATCCACCTATTCCCACTTCGATCCATCTCTATCCATCTATATCGTCCTCCAAAAACCCACTGCTTTTGACCTCACTTATTGTAGTTGCCACACCTATCTTTGCCACATTGTACATGCGATAGCAACCAGGCATCCTCTGATTTTCCGGGATAGAAAGTCATGCTTAATTTTAAACAACACCTGTTCATGGCCTATAAACAGTTGTCCAGGTGTACTTCTCCGCTTGGCACGCATTGGAGACCTGAAGCTCCCATCTCTGCGGATTTCCATCTCGAAATAGTCCGGCCTCCACCTGCCCCTCACGTCCTAAGCCCTGGCTCTCGGTTTACAGGCAAGTCCTGTGCAGTCCTGTCTATCTATCTATCTGTCTATCTATCTATCTATCTATCTATCTATCTATCTATCTATCTATCTATCTATCTATCTATCTATCTATCTATCTATCTATCTATCTATCTATCTATCTATCTATCTATCTATCTATCTATCTATCTATCTATCTATCTATCTATCTATCTATCTATCTATCTATCTATCTATCTATCTATCTATCTATCTATCTATCTATCTATCTATCTATCTATCTATCTATCTATCTATCTATCTATCTATCTATCTATCTATCTATCTATCTATCGATCGATCTATCTATCTATCTATCTATCTATCTATCTATCTATCTATCTATCTATCTATCTATCTATCTATCTATCTATCTATCTATCTATCTATCTATCTATCGATCTATCTATCTATCTATCTATCTATCTATCTATCTATCTATCTATCTATCTATCTATCTATCTATCTATCTATCTATCTATCTATCTATCTATCTATCTATCTATCTATCTATCTATCTATCTATCTATCTATCTATCTATCTGTCTATCTATCTATCTATCTATCTATCTATCTATCTATCTATCTATCTATCTATCTATCTATCTATCTGTCTATCTATCTATCTATCTATCTATCTATCTATCTATCTATCTATCTATCTATCTATCTATCTGTCTATCTATCTATCTATCGATCTATCTATCTGTCTATCTATCTATCTATCTATCTATCTATCTATCTATCTATCTATCTATCTATCTATCTATCTATCTATCTATCTATCTATCTATCTATCTATCTATCTATCTATCTATCTATCTATCTATCTATCTATCTATCTATCTATCTGTAAGCATTCTATCAAAGTAACTACTTCTATCGCGCAGGCAAGACCGCAGTCCATTAGCTAATTGGGAGTGCAGCCCCTTCAGTCCGGTGAGGGTTATAAATTTCCCGTTAAATCTGGCGGCACAGATTTGATTTGAGTGGCCGGGGCTGCGGTGCCAGCCCGATTCATGTTCTGAAGGAGAGAAATATTCCTCGCAGGACCCTCACAGCAATCTGTGCCATCTACGGCTAATGCGTCGCAATTAGACTTATAATTAAGAGTTTGATTGTTAACGAATTGGATCGATGTTACACATGAGGGTGAGACCTGGCTGCATAGATAGAGTCTACGCAATGTCTAGTTCTGATAATGGCGCCACTGATTTGCACAATGGCGTCAAGTTCGTAAGTTCCTTAGCTTTGACTATGACAATGGTGCCAACGTTAACAATGACATTCTAAAGCGATAAAATGGCGTCTTTTAGCCTTCAAAAGCTCCAAAGTTAAAAATGGCACCCTACAATTAAAATGGCACCTTAAAATCAAAAATGGCACCCTACAATTGAAAATGGCACCCTACAATTAAAAATGGCACCCTACAATGAAAAATGGCACCCTACAATGAAAAATGGCACCCTACAATGAAAAATGGCACCCTACAATGAAAAATGGCACCCTACAATGAAAAATGGCACCCTACAATGAAAAATGGCACTCTACAATGAAAAATGGCACCCTACAATAAGAAATGCCACAAAAATTAAAAATGGCACCAAAAATTAAAAATGACATCCAAATATATAAAATTGCATCTAAAAAATAAAAATGGCTTCTTAAAATTAAAAATGGCACGCGACAATAACAATGGCACAGGCAAGGTACAAAATGGCAATTTATTTTAGCTACATAAACTTTATTCTGCGCCATTCCCAACTTTATTTCGTGTCCTCTTTTTCTGGCCAAAAAGCGAAGCCTGGCTGTTGTGAAGTTCAAAGTTGAGTGACAGTTTGCAGATGCCCAGCAACTATGACAAAAAGGGAAAGGTAGGAATTGGGAAATATGCTTGTCTTTCTTCCCAAACTGTGGGATCAGTGTCGATTCTCCATCCTATTCTGTTGGCTAACCCGAGAGAGGCTAAACTTTTTTCCTTGCCGTTTCATAGCCCTAGCAACTCCGTTTCTTTCTTCCCGTCTCAAATGCAGCAGCAGCTATGAGCATTTCGGCCAATCTGTCATCGATAAATTTTTACCTGACTTTCACCTGTCAGTGGGTCCGTAACTAATGTATAAGGTTAGAGAGAAACTAGGAGAAGAGGACAGAGATTAAAGGAGAAATGTGAAGGATTAGAGGATACAAGAGTGAAAAAAGAGAAGATTAGACTGAGATTGGATAAGATTAGACTGAGATTAAAGGAGAAATGTGAAGGATTAGAGGATACAAGAGTGAAAAAAGAGAAGATTAGACTGAGATTAAAGGAGAACTGTGAAGGATTAGAGGATACAAGAGTGAAAAAAGAGAAGATTAGACTGAGATTGGATAAGATTAGACTGAGATTAGAATGAGATTAGACTGAGATTAGATGAGATTAGACTGAGATTAGACTGAGATTAGACTGAGATTAGACTGAGATTAGATGAAATTAGACTGAGATTAGACTGAGATTAGATGAGATTAGACTGAGATTAGACTGAGATTGGATAAGATTAGACTGAGATTAGATGAGATTGGACTGAGATTAGACTGAGATTAGACTGAGATTAGAAAAGATTAGACTGAGAGCGAGATTAGAGGAAAAAACAGTGAGATTAGAGAAAAAAGAGAGATTAGAGGATTAGAAAGAGATATTAAAAGTAAATATATGAGAGATTAGATGACCCAGAATGAAACATATAAAGGAAAAATATAGATGCCGGATTCTATCCAGTACCTCTTTAAAAATTACTTTAGTAGTATGCTTCACTAAAGAAGAAAGCAAGTCTGTAAAAAGTCTTTGAGTGTTTATAAGCACAAATGAAAATCTTATGCCATGCCTACATGTACAGTAAATCTAATCTAATTTAAGAAATTAAAATTGCATTCGAGTTGCATGCGTGCAGCCATGACTGCAATTATCTGTGCCCTGCAGGGACAATCATTATCCCAAGGACTTTAAATTTTATCATCAATCCGTGACTGAAGGACAGAGAGAAGTTCAGACGGAGAAGACTATTTGAGGCATTATTACTGCGGTGGGGCACAGGGGAGCATCGAGGGGGAGTGCAGGGCAAGAAAGGACGGCTGATAGAGACGGAGATGGAGAGAGGAGAGGTGAAGAGCGTGGGAAAGAGGAATTGAGTGGTAAGGGTCAGTCAGACTGCTGCATCACGTAGATTACACGCGAGTTTAGAAAGATGTAAAACCTTCAAGATATAAATGTAATGAAAATGTACTACTATATATAGCATATACACTTATATGATCTTTGCGAGTCACTATGGCAACAATTGCGACACACTGACCCCTCAAGGATTGCCTGACTGACTGCTTGCGGAATAAGCCCGTTGTTCACGCCAGTCTGTCCGTCCGGCCTGCAGAATATAGCTGATAGGAGAAATATCCTCAGGGCTTTAACCCGGACCCACCGATCCAACCCCTACGGCAACTCCTCTCCCCACCTCTTTTTTGCCTTCTTTGGTGGGAGACTTTCGCCAAAATCACACAAAATATGGATTTGGGTTGGGGCGCCGACCGTGAGAGAGAGAGAGAGAGAGAGAGCGGACAGGGACAGGAAAAATGGGAGAAAAATTGACTTTGGTTGGCCGAAGGTTTCTGGGCATGAGAGACCCTCGATCTAATATAGCGATTTCCTTCTGGGAGAGGAAAATAGGGGAAGAGGGAGCAAGGGACGGAGGGAGCGGGACACACGAATCTGAATTCTATGTCGCTCTTCGGTTGCGGGTAGGGGAAGGAAGCGGCAGAGAGGACGAGTTTGGGATTTTTGGGATAAAAAATTGGGATAAAAACGCGTGCGTTAGTTGCGCTGGCGTTGGCAAGTATTTTATATTTATCTGCACACCGCACTCTGCAAGGAAATCCGCGGACATGCTGCCAGCTGCACTCGAAGACAACGCCAGCTGAATGCCGACGCCAATTGCTTGGCCGGGAGGCGTCCTCGGGCTCTGCTTGGCCGGCGTCAGCGGCGCCATCAATCTGGCTCTGGCCGGAGCTGCTCTGTTCGGCGGCTGCAGGCGCTACGGCGACCTGCTGCACGGCCTGTGCTTCCACGCCGGCCTGGTCGGCTGTCTCCACGCCGGCCTGGTGACATCGATTCACTCGCTGCTGCTGTCGGTTGATCGGCACCTGGACCAGCCGGTGTGGCGAGTCTGCTGCAAGATCTACCTGTTCTGCCGGCTGTTCCTGCCTGCTCTGTACCTGTACCTGACAGCTGGTGTCATTGTCTGCTTTCGAAGCGTCCGGTATCCGCCAAGGCGATGCGGCCAGAGCTGCACCAGGCTGTGTTACCTCACCGCGCACTGTCTGCCTTGGGCGGCCTGCAGCCTGGGACTGCTACCGGTCCTACTCATGCACAAGGAGTCCACGGAGTCGGCGCTGCGCAACGAGGGTCGCTGCCTGATGCTCGAGCGCTGGGCCTGGCTGGCGCCGCTGACTGTTCTGCTGGCCGCGCCGCTGCTGGCCCAGCTGGCCCTGACCTGCCTGCTGTGCGCCTACAAGCCCTACAGAGACGAGGACAGTCGGGGCGACGGCGGATCAGTTGATTCGTCCGACACCGAGGACTTCAACGAAGTCTACCACTATCGGGCTGGCAATTACGCTGACCACGGCGAGTTGAACAACGAAAATCAGCGAAGTCCATCGCGCTATCGAAGACGCGACAAACAGAGAAGATGTCGCCGACAGAATCCGCAACAGTCGCTGCGCAGGGCGCGAATTCAAGGCAACGGATTCGGTGGAGCGATGGTGATCGCCGCTTCAATCGAAGGCAGCAGAGGTTATTACAGGTGCGAGCCGCGACTGCTGCTCGGTCGTCCGATACGAACTGCTCGAACTCTGCTGCTAATGCTGAGCTTTCTGCAAGCGGTCACCCAGCTGCCCCACTGTGCAACCGCGATGCTGCAAACGGTGCTGCGCAATCTGCCCTCCAGACAGCCGATCGAAGAGTCTGCGGTGAACGCTGTCTACTGGCTTCATCTAACCTACTTTCCACTCGCTGGCCTGCTGCTCATCGCCTTCACACTGCAGCTGCGTCGGGCATTTCGCATCACGGAGCTGGAAATTGGCGCGGAGTTGGCCAGACAGAGGCTGCAGCGAACCGCGGCTGGCGAGGTGCTGCAGACGACCAGCATGTTGACATCGTTGTAGCCTTTGATCCTTTGATAAGCAAGCTGGCGATCTAGAAAGCCATTTTTCCCATGTCTGCTGAAAGTCATTCTGCTGCGCCCGAATTACTCTTGCATTTAGAGCGAGAGTCGACTTAAAAAATGCCTGATGAGACAGAATTCAACCATTGCTCCTTGTAAAATAGATCCAATGTTACCAAATACTTCAAGCCACTTGCTTCTTGTGTCTTCTTTGTTCAACAATGAGTTTTAGAGATTAAAAAACATCTACAAGAAGCTTGATGATTTCAAAAATCCCTGCAGTTCTTCCTTTGGGCGCAGCAATTGTTGTGATAGCTCTGTTGCTAAATTTATTACAATTGACTCGCATTAGCTCTTGCTCTGTTTGCCTTATTGAATGAGTACGGTAATTTATAGGCCTCTTGCTAAGATTGTATATTTAGCTATAGCGGTGTTTCGATAAACGCTTATTAGTATGATCTTTGTAAAATTTTAGCCATTGACTTGTCTACCTGTCTATCTGTACGCTGCCATAACTATTGACTCCGAAATTCCATAGACCAGTTTGAGTACCGCTATGAGCACACCCGTGACTTGCACCCTTGCGATCTCGTGATTGACGTGGATCTCATCGTTAATCAGCAATGATCGAAATTCCTTCAGTCACGACAAGAAAATCAGATAAAGTTCGTGCACTCCAAACGAATCAAAAAGCCGCTCCCTAATTCACCAAGATTTCTGCATTTTCAATCAGTTTGTTAAAATGTACAATTTTTGTCCCACAGAGGCAAGAGTCACGGAATTCGAATTGGGAGATTTCTTATACTCCAATTCGATTGTAAAACCCAATTTCACGACTGTAATTACCAAGGGATTTAGATATTCATCGGAAAAATTAAAGCCCTTTCTTGATCTGAAAGTGTAAAGAATTTTACTTAGCTCGTACGAGTAACCATTTTATTGCGAATTCAGAAAGTTGGAGTTCAAAACTGCACACAACCTGCAGTTATTTAATTTTCGTGATTTCTATCTAAGAATAGATATGTTTGGAAACAAATGTTTTGAGGTAATTTTTTATGTTTTTATTTTCAACCATACTTAAAATACTCGTAACCACGGAACTCAGTAGCTTAATAAAAAGCATAGATTCAAAATATTCTTCAATCCTACTGAATATGTAGTGAATTAGTATATAACGTTTTTAAAGTAGAAAGTGAGTTTACGAAGAGAAAGTAGAATATAGTAAAAATATGAAACTAGCAGGAAATGGACTTGATTACAGCAGTGCATTAAAGATACGTAATTAAAGCTTGAAATTCATGCTAAAAATAATTCTATAGCCAAAGTAATTGGACAGCAGAAATTTATATTGCTGGAAAGGAGGAAAGTTTTGAAATTTCAGTCAAAAAATTCTCAAGAAGATTAAAACAAAATATTATATTTGCCGGATAAAAAAAGCAATAAAAAGTGAGAAAGCTTATGAAAACAAAGGATTATAGTCATTAAACTCGTAAAACGCAGAGAAATTCGTCTATAGTCTGAAAATATTTTTTCAGTCAATAGAAATAGTTTTTTAGACATTACAACGGATTTTTAACGCGCTTAAGCCACCATGTCCACCGAGACCAAATAATTAGAAGTAAGAATTCAGGGAAAAATCGGCCTACATTTTTTTCAAGTCACAACTTATTTGGCCGGCCCCCTTACATGTACCCAATTGTAGATCGTTAGATTTAATTTATTGTGTGATGCAACAGACGCGCAACTTCGTGTCAATATTCTTTCTAAGAAAATCAATCAATGATATTCATTAAGCATGCGCGCGTATCGTTCAAGCACGAGTCAGAAGAGTGTAACAGAATGTAATTTCTTCAAATTATAACTTAACCTCAAAGAACAAATCTATAAATAAAATGATTAGAAATTTGTAAGTTGAAGTCAGGATCAGGCGTATAGGACAAGCATGCATTAATATAGACAAAAAAGCTTTAAACCAACGGACCAGCTTATTTTCTTCGGTTTTCCGACACGGTCATTAGTACATTAATACCCATGCTTTGCGGGCGTTGATGAGAAATCCTCGGGCGCCTAACGGCGCCCTCTGATTTTCCCATTTCCCATTCCCATTTACCATGACCTTTATGCCCGCTGGGCACTTATTCTTGCCTTTTAATGCCATAAACTACATTTAAGCCCGCTTGCAGGAGTCACACTTAATTTAATGCAAATTAGCAGGCAGTTAATGACATTTAACGCCCGATTGTCTATGTCAAACTTACTTTAATGCAAATTCGCTCAAATTTTTTCGATGCCACTTACTGGCTCCATCCCGCCAAAGTCGTCAACCTATAACCAAAGTCGTCAGCCAAAGTCGTCAGTCGACCTTTGGATTTCCGCAGCGCGTATGGGCAGCTAATTTGCATTAAAGTAAGTTTGACATAGAAAATCGGGCGTTAAATGTCATTAACTGCCCGCTAATTTGCATTAAAGTAAGTTTGACTCCTGCAAGCGGGCTTAAATGTAGTCTATGGCATTCAAAGGCAAGAATAAGTGCCCAGCAGGCACAAGGTCATGGTACAATGTTCCTTTAATTTAGCTACGTAAATTTCCCGACGAGCGCGTGGGTCAGCTTAAGCAAGGTTCATTCCGATAATTCGAAACTCGCAGAGGCTAAACGGTTCTTGCAGCCGACTCACCAGACGCACTCGACTTCCGAATCCATTGCAGAGTAGAATGGCAGCAGTAGAGAGTGGGCTGGTATAATCTTGACTGATGCACTCCACACCGTCAACTAGCACCGTGATGTTGTTGAGCCTGTCGCTGCAGCAGTCCGTCCGTTTATAAATCAGAACGTACCACACACGGGAGACCTGTGGCAGTTGCACTTCAAACCATTGGTCAGTAGTAGAATTTCCGGTGTGGGTACACGAGCCAGTTTGAAACTCCTGAGAATAGTTGCCATCGATGGCTCGATCGCAAACTCCGCCGAGGTCTGTGCTGCTCTGCTGACAGCTGGTGGGCTGTATCCAAGACCACAAATCTAGAGCAGTGATTGTTAGAAGGAGGAGTTCGAAGGACTCACTGCAACATTATGCATTTCCAGCTGCTAAAAGTAGTTTGTCAAACAAAGACGAATTAAGCTACACATACATGTAATTTACAATATACTCGTATATATATGTGCAGTGCAGGCATATTTTGAAGGGTCTTCAAGATATAATGTACGAGCTCGCGGCTGTAGGGCTGAAGCGCTCGAAACTTACTAATAGAACATGGTCTTCAAGAGCATTATTCTCACGAATTAAGGTAGAAAGTAAAGACTAAGCTAGTCTAAGACTAAGACGTCTCTTAGGCGAAATGTCTCTGTGACAAAGACTACTCAAGTAGAATGATGGGTAAGGATTTCGATAGGAGACAGATGTACCAATGTTGATCTTTTGATATGAGAGATGCCCACTAGATCTTATTCCCTAGATGGGCCACAATTTGTATTTCGGCAACAGGGAAAGCGCGACCGCTGCTTGTTTTTCGCCGCTTGTGCGAAAAAGCCGACATAGGGTTGCTTAAATTTTGAGTTCAGTAGCTTATAGGGACATAGACGCTATTTTTTGAGAATTTGATAGAACTTCACATGAATTAAATAAAAACATACTCAAATCAAACTAAGAATGATGCATGCACTGCATAGACTACTGACAAAATTGAGTTCAGTAGTTGATTTTCGCGCTGTCGCGAGGGGCAACATGATTCACATTAGCTTCTATGGCCACATAAGTGGTTAATGAGTGGCCCATCTTGTGTATACGAGCTATTTGATCTTTGGACTTGCCTTACTTATAGATCTACTATATATTTATATTCGTAGAGATTCTTGTTCAGAAAGTTATAGGATTCTACATTAATTTTATATCCTATACCTATGTGTCCTGTGCCTAAAAATCATAGAAAATGTTTTATGATCCTAGCTGACTGTGTAACAAAATGTGTTACAGAACGAAAAACTGAAAAATCGATGAATATCAATTAATAGAACGAATAAGAAAGGCAAGACATACCAAAATATGAACATTGTTGGGTCTGACTGATCAATGAAAACCTCTTATCTCCGTAATTAATGTTTCTTTTCGCTAGAAAACCTGCCTTCAGGCGTCGCCATTCAAGGGGGGGGCTTGTCCCCCCAGTTAAGCTATAGGGGGACATGCTAATGCTTTGGCCCCAACTCACCTTGTTGAACCGTTATGGAAATCAATAATTTTGCTTCAGGGCTACAAAACATAGCGCCTGCAGTACCAAAATGAGTGCCTGCAGTACCAAAATGAGTGCCTGCAGTACCAAAATGAGTGCCTGCAGTACCAAAATGAGTGCCTGCAGCGCCAAAATGAGTGTCTGCGGCGCCAAAATGAGTGCCTGCGGCGCCAAAATAAGTGTCTGCGGCGCCAAAATGAATGCCTGCGGCGCCAAAATGAGTGCCTGCGGCGCCAAAATGAGTGTCTGCGGTGCCAAAATGAGTGGCTGCGGCGCCAAAATGAGTGCCTGCGGCGCCAAAATGAATGCCTGCGGCGCCAAAATGAGTGCCTGCGGCGCCAAAATGAGTGCCTGCGGCGCCAAAATGAGTGCCTGCGGCGACAAAGTGATCGCTAGCTGACAACACCGCTTCGGAAAATAATGTACTTGTAGGAATTTCATCATGTATAGTTCTTGGTTTTGTCCCCAACCACCATAAAATCCATGAAGACGCCCCTGCCAGCCTTTTAAAATTTTACATACATGTGCCGTATCCCTGAATTATTCAACCAGAAAAACCACGCAAACACGAAATCGAATAAAAATATATGAATACATATTGTACGACTCACTACTGAACACCACAGTATAGATATTGGTCAGTTCAGAGCTGACCAACAACCAGTTTGTGCGGTTGAAGTAAGACGAAGCGTTGAACAATCGGCAGCTCAAGCTCAACGGCAGCCAGTAGAAACCGAAGCAGTTCTCAACTTTGGAGCGGCACTTCATGGAACAAAGCAGCTCATTGTCGGTATTCAACTCCGAATAGAAATCAACTGGTGCAATCAAACTATTGGAGTTCGTCAGAGTAAATGAGCGTCTGTTAGTGCTCGAGTTGCTTTCTACAGTTGTTATGGCCACCAATAGAAGCACTGAGGCGGAAGCAACCGCAGCAAAAATTAGCTGCAGAGAGTGACGCATCTGCATGCTTGTTGCCTGCTATCTGAATATCTGAATAATATGGCAGAGGTAGATCGCTTTTGTTCCAGCGTGTACTGCTGCATGAATTGATCCCGCCAACAAACTGCATGGGTCCTTTTATTCGTCTACTGCCCGTGGCCTTCACCCCGCCGCCGTTGTCACAACTCGGAGCAGTGGGTTAGCATCACTGGGAGAGGTGGGCTAACGCCCCCGACTGCCTGCAATCCCGCGCGGCCGTCCCCTGTCCCTCTTCCCCGCGCTCTGCATGGCCATGCTTGGACTCAACCGGCCCTCTCTGGTCGACGTCATGGCTGTTTTGCCAGGCATCGTTACCTCCAAGGGAAAACTCCGTAGCAAGAATCAAATGCCCTGCCTCTCCGGAGTTGAGAATGCGGAGCAAATTTTATCTGTATCTGTGAATGCCCTGTCTTTACTCAGGACAGGCTCACCTACATCTACCTCGACCCAAAACCGGATCTTTCCGACGTTTTCAGACCCGAGAATCTCTGCCAGCTCGTCCGCTACCTTTAGGACCACCGCGGGCGAGCGACCATCCACCTCCTGGACTCTCCAAAATGGGAACGTGCTGCCGATGCACTGGCATCACCGGATCTCCCTCCCAAGCCAGTCTTGAGTATATTGAGCCTTTACCTCATCTACAGAAACGCGGGCTTTCACCTGCAGTGACGTTTGGCAAAAAAGCTATATTTGTTTTCAATAGAAATCTATTTGCTAAAGCCTGGAGGAACGTATATAAAAAAACGTACTAACAATGCCCTGCAGTCATGTGACTCCACATATTTTTACCTTCAGTCCTTCATGGACTGGGCTTGAAATAGAGTAGCTATCGAAAAAACACGCCCACAACCAAATCGACTCTTTTGTCAAGTTTTTTCCACAACGGATATAACGCGTCTGTGTGGAACAGGACTGGTGGCTTGTCCGTTTATTTCTTATACAAAAAGCTGTCCTCGAGATATTCAACAATGCTATAGTGTAGATTGACAGATTATTTCATTGTAGATATAGACAACGCGGCGTTAAAACAGTTGACAATTGAAGCGGAAGGATGCTACATTCGGTCTAAAAATCGTTTTTTTTCGTTCGGCTCTTTTTTTAAAGAAATCGATTGTTTGAGAGTGGCGATTATACGGGTGATGTTAAGATCTGCTGGAAATTTCAAATATAGATGCGTATTTTTGAGTCTCATTTCTGCATCTCATATTTTCCTCATTTCTTACTGCAATCGTGGTGATCGGAGAGGGGTAGGCGGAGAAAATATAATGTGCTTAAATTTTTTTATTCGAACTCACGCGCTCGTATCATGGCGACCTACAATACTACACTCTTTGGTTGAAACCCACACGTCCGATGCTTTAAATGATTCAGCTACATGAATGACGTCAGCCAGCCTGCGGTAGATGTCTATGGCCAAAAGACTATTACGCTCGTAATCTAGCGCAGTCTGCGTGAGTGCGTGAAAAAGTTACTTGTTGGGGTTAATCTTTAATTGTCTTATTTTGCTTTGTCAACCTCATGAAATTATTATAAAAACAGCTGCATAATTACAGCACAAACATATGACTTGGATTGACTGTTTTTAAGGCATACACAGAAACAAAATGAGACAGTACGTCCTGCTAAAATGCTACGGCCCATGGGGAGACTTTTTGGGGGTTAATGGGGGGAGTTGCTGAAATGCAGTTGCTTATGGGAGTTGCCATTTAAAAGGTCAATAGCTACATATATGTAGCAAGCTAAGCGACTTCAGAGTTTTTTGCATTGCTTTATCTTTACTATATACGGGCCGGGCGTCGCCATGTGAGCAAATTCATCCGCACTGCCTTTTCCGCGCAGCCGTACGCTCGTATTCTGTGATGAAGCTCCCGCGAGTCTCGTCTGTACATGCATGGTATAATGTGAGGTACACAAATGCTGCTAACTGACTTCCTCGCAATTGTACTGCAGTCAAGACTCAATATTAGTTGTCTCGAATCCACATGTGTCTAAGTCCCGGATGAGTAGGAGAACTTGTTGTGAGCTTTTACCATATACTTTCCTTGCACAGGCGCGTGGGTGTCGTCATGGTTTGCATGATGGCCGTGAAAACATCTGCTAGAGCACACATGTATTCTTGACAGTTTAGTCACAGTTGCAGTTGTATCACAAAATTTATGCATCACAAGAAGCAAAAATAAGTCCACTTTATCACAATTGTTCGCTTTCTGCCTTACAAAATACACATTTTTTTGTCAAATGGTTCTGATTTTAAAGTCTGAATCCAACTGCTCGATGTCTTAAAGTCAATCCTCTCCCCATGCATATCCGTTTTGGTCACAATCGTCGAAGCTTGCGTTGAATGTGGTCCTTGGCGTGTCTTCATTTATATTGAATGCTCAACTTGTATTCGTGATTCTATAATGTTGCCTGAATTTAATGAAAGCATTGAAAATTGATAGCTTTTTTGACCCCGACAACCTTCAGCAAGTTTCTAAAAATGCCAGCAACAACCTCTCTCTCTCTCTCTCTCTCTCTCTCTCTCTCTCTCTCTCTAAATAAAATAAAATCCCAGAGAACGCAAATAATGTCCCGAAAATTTCTTATATCAATGTTTTATCTGTTTAATTCTCAATCTGTCCTCGTGTGAGAGCAGTGAAAATTTAGGGATCATATTTCAGTTTGTAGCCATGCAGACCGCAAAAAGCCACTCGATCTGAACGGTCTCATGCTAACACAGATGAAATAGCCCCTTTTTTGGAGCGCAAAGTGTTAATTTGTCTCTTGGTTAGATATCTATTAGTTGTTAGGCCACTGTGTAAATTTAGTTAAAATCTATACTAGCTGTAGACCACGATTCTGTAGGCTTCAAACTCGCAGATTGTGAGCGGCCCAGTCTGATAGTTGTAGAGTCGCACTGCTCTACCACCGGATGTCATGCAGGTGAAATTGGCCGCAGAGAATGGCGTAGTAAGGTTCACCCTGTGGCACTCAACGCCGTCCACCTGCAGTGAGAACTGGTTGAGACGCTTAGAGCAGCAATCCTGCCTGTTGTAGATGGTGACAAAGGTAACAATGGAATGCGATGACGGCAGCTGAGCTTCCCACCACTGGCCTACTGATCCCCCGTTCGTATGGGTGCAGGATCTACCAGCGAAGTACTGATTATTATAGCTGCCATCAATAGCTCTCTGGCAATGTCCGTCATGGCTTGTGGAGCTCTGACTGCAGCTGGATAGAGGCAGCTTGATCAGACCTGTTGAATTCAGTTTATAGATGCGTATGGTGTATCAGTGACCAATGTTTAATGTTTATAAACAGCTTCAAATGACTTAAATGTTTTAATTGAGTATAGGACTCTATCGCTTCCAAATTCGCAACAACAAATAAACGAACAGCTCTTTCGAACAATTAACTTTAACGGAGGTTGTTGTGCATTGAGAGAATGCCTCCTATCAACGCGCGCATTGATGTACTACTATTAATTCTCTTACTGACTCTCTCGTTCCCTTCAAGTTTCGCTTTTTGTCTATGTCCTATCTCTCTACAGGCATTCGTATATTTTAGAGCACCGCTCTCTTGTTTGTTTCCTAAAAGCATGTTTGAGCCTTAAGGCAATATAGAAAACAATAAAGTGCTTCAGCATTAACGCTGCTCTAAGTCTTTGGAGAAGAGTCCACGTTCTGACGACAGTGCATGAGCCACTTCAGAGGTTTTTAAAATGATAAGCTTATTTTGGTAAATCCAAAGTTTGTCCTCTGACAATCACGCTAAATGCATTTCTCAGGGAACGTTAAGGTGATTAACCTCCATACAATATTACAATTTTATAACCAAAATTACCAAAAGCTTTCGTATACACGTCGCTGATCAAAGCCAGGTTCCGCCAGTCTTGCCGCATCGCATAGGCGCCGACATCAAATAGATAGCATCGACCGCTCAACCAATAGAATCCGAAGCAGGAATTCCGCTTCGAGTCGCAAACTAAGCTGCAGATCAGCACCTGGGCGCTCCAGTCTTGGTCGGTGACTAATTCCGAATGGAAGCTGTTTGGCGCAGTGGGACTTTTTGGACTTTCCAGGATGTACCAACGTTTATTAGGATTGTGGGTTATCGATGTGGCACATGTTTTAAGTAACAGTAGACATACAAGGTAGAAGTTACTTTGTTGGCTAAAGCGTCGAAACATGGCTATTCTATTGAAATTTTTTGCCAACCGTTTTCATGATATAAGCACCTGTATTTATCAAGAATATCCTGCATCCGCAATTCAAAGAAAAAATGCAGTGCGACAGAGCCTGTTAAAGATTCAAGGAGGCATGACAACCGTCATATTCTTCAATGACGTATTTCCAGTGCTACTCTATCAAATATTCTGACACTTCAAAGAGAGAGATATCTAAGAAGAAAATTCACGAGAGAAGTGTTCCTGAATGGCCTGTCAGTCATGAATAAGAATGCCTCACTTTACAGACAGTCCATGGCAAGCTTGACAGACAGTAACGACAGGAGCAGGAAAACTAAGATGGCTCAACCTTGCATTCCGATTTCAAGGCCCGCAACCAATAACTAAATAATTCTGTGTAGCCAACAAGACCCCTGTTTGCAGATAGTACTTCAGTGATCGATTATTCTGTATTTAAACAGTAAAATAATTTGAAGGCAAGATATAGTCTGAAGTGCGAACTTCACTTTTCTATAGAGTAAGAACATTTGTAGAACAAAATACAAAGCACTGTAACTCTTGTTTGCGCAAACATTAGATTTTCAATTATATTAGTGAAACAAATTACAAAAGCAAGCGAACAAGCGCCAACATTTTCACATTCACTACTGGGCCTGAAGTTTGGTATTTAGCACAAAAACAAAGAAACGATGACCATTAACAAAATAATTTAGAAAACATGTGCAATTTATAATTAGAAATAAACAAATATTGGATGAACACAGGAGTTCAAGCATGCAGTTTTGTTCGCGCATTATAGAAGAGTCAAACAGAACGCAAAACCAACACGACAAAGCAATGCAAAGAGGAAGGAAAAAACAACGCATCTATGAAATTTTTCAGTCGTCTCCGAAGATATCCTTCACCAAGTGGTTGTACTTGCGATCCTGCAGCTGCTCCTTCGCGGCGGTCACCACCTTGCCGCTTTCATCTTCATCAGAGGAAGCCGACGAAGATGTTGACGAAGAAGACGAGCTCGAGGCCGCCTCGGCAGCGGCAGTTGTTTTATTAAGAAGCTGCTGCTGCTGCTGCTGGGTCCTGTGCATCACGGATGCCGTGGCAACTTTCACTGGCGGCGGCAAGTACGACGGCGCCGAAGCTTTCGCGGCCTTAGAGGCGCCCGAACTCGAATTCGAAGATGCCGCCGCTGCCGCTGCCGCCGCTCGGCCGCTGACAAGCTGCGAGAATCCGCGCGGTTTCTGAGGAGACGCGGCGACAGGCAGCGAGGCACCGCCAGATCGAGAAGCCAGCTGCTGCGGCAGCTTCTTCGGACGATGCAGCATGAATTGGAGAATGTCGTCCTCCCGAGGACCGCCCGACGCCGTTGGCTGTACAGGCGTTCGCCTGGCAACCTGCTTGGCAACGGTCACTTGGCTATGTTTTGCTGGTCCCAACGTTGTCATTGCTGAATTGTTGCTATTAGTAGAACCTTGCTGCTGCTGCTGTCTGGATTTAGCGCGCTCCTGTTCGATCCGAGCCTTCATCTCTTGCCACTGCTGGCGCTGGGCAAGGTCGCGCGGCGGCAGCGGCGGCGGCATGGAAGGCCGAGACTTCTTGCTGAAGGGCGATGGTAGATGCTGCTGATGTTCAACAGACGTGGGACTGCGGCTTCGATGACGTTTGCGTTGATCTGACGCCGTTGGAGGGTGCTGGTGACTGCGCGATTGCGGGTTCGGGCTATGCTGATGCCTGCAAATGAAAATGCATTGAAATTGAATACATGCATAAATCATACTAAAAACAACCGTATAACATTAATTTACTTTGACCATAGACAACTGGAACATGAAGGATTTTATCAAAGTACCTAGCATGAGGTTGCTGCTGCTGCTGCTGTAGTGTCGGTGGCGGCTTAGACTCTTGAGAAGTCATCATCTCGGCTTGGCGCTTTTTAAGCTTCTCAAGTTTGCGCAATCGTCTACGCTCTCGTTCAGCTCTCTCCGCCGCCTCCGTCGCGGCTTCTTTCTCTTCTAAACGTTGCCGCTTCTCGCGTTTACGTCGGCGGCGCTCCTCATCGGCGTCCTTGGATACGGTAGCTAATGATGGCGATGATTTTTGAGAAACAGTTGCCCAAGAGACCTTAGTCTTCGACCCTGACTCTTTAGCGTGTTTAGAAACGGATGAAACAGTTACTTTAGTAACAGTTTTTACAGCGGCATCGTTAACAGCCGATGTAGCGGCTACCTTAGAAACTGGTGCTGCAGTGTCCTTAGAAACTGATTTCAAAGCGTCCTTAGTAACGGATATTACAGTTTCTTTGGAAACTGATGCTAAAGCGTCCTGAGCAACGGATGTTACAGGTTCCTTAGTAACCGGCGCTACAGCGCCCTTAGCAACGGATGTTACAGGTTCCTTAGAAACCGACGCTACAGCGCCCTTAGCAACGGATGTTACATGTTCCTTAGAAACCGACGCTACAGCGCCCTTAGCAACGGATGTTACAGGTTCCTTAGAACCTGACGCTACAACAGCCTTAGCAACAGATCCTAAAGCCTCATCAGGAACAGAAATCACCTCGGAGCTTCGTCCAGAATCGGGTACTTCTTCTATTCTACTCCGTTTCGTCTCTGGTTGTTCTTCAACACTACTAACAGTAGCTGATTTGGCTGTTGAATCAGTTGTCGTGACTTGAGCAGCAGTCGACGATAGCGAGACAACGGAAACTGAAGCAATTTTTGGTGCTCTAACTGAGCAGCTGGTGGTCGTCACGGAGCGCACAGCGGTGGTACTGTTGCCCGAAGAACTGGTGAATTTAAACTGCGATATCCGAGCAGGCAACTGCACTTTTGTAGTGGCTGAAGACGTCGATGTTTTGGTATTATTAGACTGCGGCAGTCTGACAATGACTACTGAAGGCGAAGAAGTTACGGTGCCAGAAGACTGAGATTGAGGCTGCTGTTGCTGTTGTTTCGACAGCTGAACTGTGTTAGTCTTCTGTTCAAAAAAAATTTTAGTTGGCTGTACAGACGAAGGATTCAAAGCTGAAGGAGAAGGCGGTTCTATCTGCTGTTGTTGTTGCAATTCAGCAGCTCGGGCGGCTCTCAAGGCGGCGGACTCGGCTTCAACTCGACGCCGCTCCTCGGGCGTCAGAGTGTGCATGAGGTAACAGGGCACTGTGTTGCCGCTTTTAAACAATACCTTGCGAGGCTGCGGGGAAGGCGACGGAGGCTTCGCCAGCTCTTCAACCCGGTCCTGCTGCTCAGGCTCCAATCTGAACTCGTCTATAACCTCGACACCAACGTCGCCAGCCTCATCGTCGGTGCACTCGTCGGCTTCGTCATCTGAGCTGACTGTTGTATCGGATTTTAAATATTCAATTTCTAAGGGACCTTCGTCGAATACTTCAACGGAATTGATGCCCTCCTCGGCTGAGACTGAGGCTGTAGAATCGTTTCCGCCTCGTTTCTTATTACTAGCAGCAGTTGTTCTACTCTTTGTTACAACCGCGACTGGTTCAGTCTTTGTTGCGAGCGTTGCCACAGCAGTGATAGCAGTTGCATTAGCATTCGAACCAATTATTGAACTCGGCGCTGATGCAACAGTTTGCAGCTCTGGCTGTTGCTGCAAATCTGCTGCGGAAGATTCCAATTTTTTAACTGTCAATTGCTCCGCTTGAGGTTCTATCTTCCGCAGTTTCTCTTGCTGCTTTTGCTGCTGCGACTTCTTTCGATTATTATTAGTCCGTCCGCCTGTTCTGACAGCAGCGCTGGTCGAATCTACCGACTCTTCGGCGATAAGTTTCGCGGGTTTTTGTCTCAGTCTTCGAGTTGGCAACGCTTCGTCCGGTTGCTGCTCGGCAAGACCAGCTTCAGCCTCCTCTGCCGCTTCATCCGAAGTGTTGTCTTTAACGCACACACTGCACTCCCAGCCGTAGAGTTTAGTCTTCTTCGGCACTCGGGTCAGAGGCGGATCCAAGCAGCCGATGTGATAATAAAGCTGACAGGCGTCGCATTGCACCTGAGGGAATTAGTTTATGTGAGTACTCTATACTAATATATATATATCTACATATGGATTCTAAAGTTAATCCCGATGCTTATATTGATGTCAACTCTAGTCCCGAGCACAGAATTTACACAGAATGCCGAATCGCAACAAAACTCTGTTTATCTGACGTTTTAAGGTTCAAGTCTTGTGACTTTCTATAGAAACCGACTCAAGTCTTGTGACTTTCTATAGAAACCGACTCCAAGTCTTGTGACTTTCTATAGAAACCGACTTTAAGTCTTGTGACTTTCTATAGAAACCGACTTTAAGTCTTGTGACTTCTATAGAAACTGACTCAAGTCTTGTGACTTTCTATAGAAACCGACTTTAAGTCTTGTGACTTCTATAGAAACCGACTCCAAGTCTTGTGACTTCTATAGAAACCGACTTTAAGTCTTGTGACTTTCTATAGAAACCGACTTTAAGTCTTGTGACTTTCTATAGAAACCGACTTTAAGTCTTGTGACTTCTATAGAAACTGACTCAAGTCTTGTGACTTTCTATAGAAACCGACTCAAGTCTTGTGACTTTCTATAGAAACCGACTCAAGTCTTGTGACTTCTATAGAAACCGACTTTAAGTCTTGTGACTTCTATAGAAACCGACTTTAAGTCTTGTGACTTTCTATAGAAACTGATCCAAGTCGTGTGACTTCTATAGAAACCGACTCAAGTCTTGTGACTTTCTATAGAAACCGACTCAAGTCTTGTGACTTTCTATAGAAACCGACTCAAGTCTTGTGAATTTCTATAGAAACCGACTCAAGTCTTGTGACTTTCTATAGAAACCGACTCAAGTCTTGTGACTTTCTATAGAAACCGACTCCAAGTCTTATGACTTCTATAGAAACCGACTCAAGTCTTGTGACTTTATATAGAAACCGACTCAAGTCTTGTGACTTTCTATAGAAACCGACTCAAGTCTTGTGACTTTCTATAGAAACCGACTCAAGTCTTGTGACTTTCTATAGAAACCGACTCAAGTCTTGTGACTTTCTATAGAAACCGACTCAAGTCTTGTGACTTTCTATAGAAACCGACTTTAAGTCTTGTGACTTCTATAGAAACCGACTTTAAGTCTTGTGAATTTCTATAGAAACCGACTCAAGTCTTGTGACTTTCTATAGAAACCGACTCAAGTCATGTGAATTTCTATAGAAACCGACTCAAGTCTTGTGACTTTCTATAGAAACCGACTCAAGTCTTGTGACTTTCTATAGAAACCGACTCCAAGTCTTATGACTTCTATAGAAACCGACTTAAGTCTTGTGACTTTCTATAGAAACCGACTCAAGTCTTGTGACTTTCTATAGAAACCGACTCAAGTCTTGTGACTTTCTATAGAAACCGACTCCAAGTCTTGTGACTTTCTAAAGAAACCGACTCATCTTTGATTGACCCATTTGAGCATAGAGACTCGATGGATGTGTTAGAATTCGTAACTGCTCTTGGTTGATACTACTGGCCACAGTTTAGCAACAAAAGTAGTGCGCAAATTTAGTAGTCCAGATGTCAATCATTACTGTAATCCAAAATCTCTCGCAAAATCTCCCATCCCGTTTTCGCAGAAACCAACCCACCATCAAGTGCTGATCCTTTTTAGCTTTGCAAACTGTGCACTCGTTCAGGCGCCTCAAAGCCGCCGCTTTGGCAGCCAAATCGCCAACTTTAACTGGCGCCCCTCCAGCATTCGCAGCCGCTGTTATCGTCGACGAATCTCCATCGCCCTCGCCAATCGGATGATCGACGTTAGTGCCAGCGTCGCCAGCTGACGCCGACACGCCTTCTAACGCGTTGCTCAATCTTAGCGGCATAGCCGAGCCGGTTGCTAAGCAACCTAACAAAGCGTCCCAAACAGCCGCGAATTCGGAACGACAAGTTTTTAAACGATTTTGACAGGTTTGATAAGCCGTCTCGGCGTTGGAATAGCGCAGCGTCTCAGCTGATTGGCGCTCGATGAGCTCCGCCTCCTGCAGGTGAGAGAGTCAACGATTTGATTAGAGCTAAACTTATCGGTTGTCAATCAAATTTCAGGTGACTAGATTTATTAAAATACCAGGTAAACTACATACTGTATCAGTGTCAGTGCAAGTTTATGTAAACTACATTTACTGTAGAAGGTGTCAGTGCCACGGCAGGTAAACTAAATTTACTGTATAAGGTGTCAGTGCAACTTCAGGTAAACTAAATTTACTGTATCAGGTGTCAGTGCAACTTCAGGTAAACTAAATTTACTGTATCAGGTGTCAGTGCAACTTCAGTTACACTACATTTACTGTATCAGTGAAACCTCAGGTAAACTAGCAGATCAGGTGTCAGTTTGAGTTACCTGAGCATTCAGGTCAGCCAACTGCTTATTCATGGACACAATCCGAGTCTCTCGATCAAAAAAGTGCTGCACAAACTCCGGACAGAACACTGGCAAACCGGTCTGAGCAGCTGTGCGCTCCTGGCCGGTAACTTGAAGTGAGCCGCCTTGCTCACCAACCGGCCCAGCGCCAACGCCTAGAATCTCGGCCTTTTTAGCAAACAATCTGACCGCGTGCGGAGAGAATTCTAGAAAGAGCGGCTGCTTTTGTTGCGGTATAAAGTACGGCCGTTTAACCGCCAATTTATCTGCGCAAATGGATCGACGTTTGGCCAATTTTCTAGCAATTCTATCGCCAACAGAGCTTGACAATGACTTCAATTCTGTCGCATTCTTCACAGCGGCTCTCTGCCTGCTAAACGCTGTACTATAAGCTTTCCGCCTCTGCTTAGCAACAAACGGATCAGTATGCTGGCGGCACTGAGCATAGAATGGATCGGCTATTTCGTCTGCGTCTTCGGCGGCGGCGGCCGCAGCTGCCGGCTCGCTTAGCAAGCCTTCGCGTTGGGCGCAAGTGACATGAAAACAGCAGCGACACATGCCGGCATCGCAACCGATGCAAACGCCAGTATAGGCGTACACCCTATCGGAGCAGTGGACGCACTCTTTGGCGCCCCAGAATCGAGGCTTTAATTCAGTCAAGGTAACGTCTGTCAGCGAGTCTACATCGTTAAATGCAACGTCTGGCGTGTAGAGGGCGCATACCAGATGTACCCAGCGACCGTCCTCGGTTGGTTTGAATACGCCGCCAGCAACGGGGCAAAGCTGACAGCTGGGCGAAGCTATTCCAGCGGCGCAAGCGTCGCAAAACCAAGGCTCTGTGCTGGCGGAGCTGCCAGTACTGCAGAGGCTCTGCGAATCGGCTAAACCGTAGCAGGCCTCGTGCACAGTCACGTGACAAGAGTCGCATTCGACCAGTTCATTCTCGGGGTCCGATCTATTAGACAGGCATACCATGCAGGTTAACCGTTCCACTTTTTTAATAGCGGCGGCGGTAGCGGCCGCCAATGCCGCTGCCGACTCTTTAGTATCAGTTGCATTGTCATGTTTTTGAGTTGCATCGACTGTCTTTTCAGTCTTAGCCGTTCTTCTACTGGACTTTTTGCGCGGCTTAATCTCGCTGAACATTGCATCCTCAGACGCGTCAGAATCATGCTGCTGAGCCTTGCTGTTCTTCCTACCAGACGCCTGGCCCTTCTGTTGCTTCTTCTGCTGCTGCCGTTTTTTTCGGCCTTCTAGCCAATCTTCATCTGAGCTGCTGGTGCGGTCGTTGTCGTCATTGGCATCGTCGCCGCCTCGGCTTGACGAAGCAACAACGCCGTCTATTAATGCGCGCAAATCTCCACCTTTACTACTAGTAGTTTTGCTATTGCCCTCCTGATCTTTTGCAGAGCCAGTAGATGAGGAATCAATGTCGCCGTCCTCAGAATCGTCCGTCTCCTCTGTCGTGTCAGACTCATTATCTGAATCGTTGTCCTCTTTTTCTTCGCCCAGCTTGGATTTCTCACTGTTTAATGACGAAGACGCATTACTGGCGGCATCTTTACTAGCATCTGGATTATTATTATCGTTGTCATCTTCAGCTTCTTCGTCGCTGTCTTCATCATCAATGTCGCTGCTCCGAGCATTCACTTTAGCTTTAAACTCGTTGTCCGAATCGTCTTCTAAATCTTCGAACAATTGAAAGTCGACAGCGCTAACTAGCTTGATTTGACGCTTCCCAGGCGCTCGTTGAGCTACAGTGCGTAGTAGTGCAGGATAGGAAAAACTTCGAGTTAGATTTTGCGTAGCAAAACTACTTTAAGTAGAGTAAAGCAGTTTTTTACGTGGACAAAACGTTTTGTTTATGTCAGGTAACCCAAACACCTTAATATTTTACTTTTTTCTTAAATTTTAATATGACCTAATGTATGACTCTAATATATGAATGCCACTTAATAAAAACATTGGTATAAACCTAATACAAATATTCTAACCTATTAAGTGCATTCATTTCATATCATTCACTTGCTTGGCCACAAATATGCTATCTTGCATTTATCCTACTTTTCTATTTTTTATACTAGAATACTATAGTGTTATGCTTTATATAAAAAGTCTTTAAACACTAGCTACTAATATTTTCAGATAGGTCCAACTAAAATCTTCATTAAAGTTAAGCTAAATAACACAATTTTGAATTCTTATTTTAAAATCTTTTAAGATCAAAAATTAGAAAATTGTCAAAGCCAAGTATAGTGTTTTTACTCATATTATATAAAACAATTTATTTAGTAAGCCTAGACTTTACCACATCTAAAGGAAGGGGGCTATTGCCCCTCACCTTCCTCTTTGGTAAGATTATAGTTTCTTCATTGACAAGCAGATAATTTTGGTAACAAGAAAGACTTTTGTTAATAGTTTCAAGCAGAAAATTATCTTGCCAATCTTAAGTGATATACCCTATTGCAACTGATGGCTATTATTGCAGACAGTGTCCAATGTAGATTGGCTCCTGGTAGTGGCATGACATGCTCTATAAAAATGTTTTGGATTGAACTAAGTTGCAATCTTTTGTAGTTGTTTGCTTTTTAAATTAAGTAAAAAAATTCGGTGCTTTTCTTGGTGGGCATTTATGAGAAGGATTTTTTATGTTTATACATCTAAATATTTTAAGACAAATAAAAAATGATCTGCAAAAACAAAACAATTTGATAATTAGAATTTTTATATGAAATGTACTAATATAATTCTTTTGGGATGTTTTTGAATTATACAAAATAAATCTTAGCAAAATAGCAATAGACTGATATAACTATAAGGAAGCATCTTTCATCACTATAATGACCAACTCATTGAATCTTTCATTTTTCATCAAAGGTATGTGCTAGCCTCTACTCTTGTAGGCTTTTCTTTTTATATTTCTATGTGCCTAATAAATATCTATATAATAGTAGTATAGTTATTATTGTGATTTATACAAGTAAAATATTTGGTTATTAGCCATGTTGAATCTGCGTGCAAACTAGAAAATAATTTAGCCTTTTGTTTTACTACATGAAATATTGATGATAAATATAATTTGTTATAAATATAGCCTCCCAGACCCTATATATACAAGCCAATTTGCTCCCAAATAAACCAACTTGCTCTTAGCTTGTTTGTTTGCTAAACTCAATAATATCCCAGACTTGTTCTTGTAAAAAACTTTGAATGCTTACCAAGTTAGTTATTTGTAAAACTAAAGAATTGAAGTGCTCAGAGACTTACTAAGAGAAGGGATTGGGGAAATATACAGAGGGAATTTGTAGAAACATACCAAGAAAGAAGAGCCGTGACCCTCTGATCCAGGTGACGCCTTAGAGACAGGAAGAATGGTACAAGTACCAGTAGACTGCTTAGGCTATACATTAGATGCTACCAGACTAATATACTAGACACTACCAGATTAATACACTAGATGCTACCAGACTAATACATTAAATGCTACCAGAAGCATCTTAAATGGGATTCTAAGAAACAGTTAGGAAAAAAATACAAACCAAGCATAACCTTATTGTCAGCAGTAGGAATTTAATAGAGAGACAACTTTGGTGGCATAGTTAGAAAACAGAAATAGACCTGCAACAACTTGGTTGCAGTAGTGGGATTTATAAAGAGAGAGCCAAAATGCTTGTTATAACTTGGTGGCTTAACATTGGGATTGAAATATATAGAGTAAAAAGAAACACCCCTGCCCTGTAAAAGGTAAAATGTTTATTATAGAAGCAACTTGTTATCAAAATGACCTGCACCCCTTTAGTTCCACATTCTAGATTATTTAGTTTATGCCCAAAAAACTTAGGCATATATTAGCCTTGTATGCCAACAGTAGGTGTGTAGTTGGTATGTATCACTCTTAAGAAAATAGTGTGTATATACTCCTAGTGTACACTTTATAGAATCATACAGAAGAATTATTGTAAAGTAGAAAAAAGATGATATGCATTTGTAATTACTCAATTTTTTTCGGGTATACATCCAGCATAATTTGGACTATGGCTCTAGTTGCACTACTACTTATTTTACCTTCAATAAATGTTGTTGCAACTAAGACTAGATAAGAATCAAAAAAGATTGGCAAATCAAATGCATGTTTTAATTTAAATAATATATGCTTTCTTGAAGTCGACTCATTTGACCTATTAGTGACAATACTAGGCCTATTCTACAATGTAAGACTAATTATAAAAGTAAAAAAACATACTTTAAATATTTAACTACCTAACAATTTTTTATTGAATTGAAATTAAAATTGCAATTGAATAAGTAATGTCAATGACTTAGGGGGGCCTATCAGTATCACTAATTAAGTGGCAAAAAAACAATTTACTGCTATATGCCAATTTGGAATAGACCTAGACAGTCATAATACTTAAAATAAAATATTAAACATAACAATGTTATTATCTACCTAAACAGTCTTTCAATCTTTGATTTTGTATATTACTAGGCTCGGCCAACTATTATCATAAACTAAAGTGCTGCATTAGGCCTACCATTGGCATTACTTTATTGTTAGGATTCGACTTACTTATAGCATCAATAATTGCTTGCGTTTTTTCCGCTTTGCTTTCCATATTGTATAGTAGAAAGTTTACTGGGCTACCTAGGCCAGGGATAGGCTAGGCTGTTAGACCAACACCTTTTCAATTTATAAAACAATCACTAATCAATTAAAAAACAGTTACGAAAGTCGAAGACAAAAACGCTGAAAAATAGTTCCACGCATTTTTTTAATTTTTAAAGTAATATAACGCAGTTTCCTACTACAGCAGCGTTGGTTGACAACTGGCTTTTTTGCTTTTATTACCTGTTCACGTTGTTTCCAAACAGAATTCGTGCCCTTTTACGAAACCGAACTTTTGCAATAGTTTTGACTAAGATAGTAAAATACGCTTTTACTTAGATATAAAAAAGCTCAGAGTAGGATTTTATAATTAAAAAGTTTTTTTATATTTTTATATTATATCTTTTAAGGCTAATTCGTTTTACTATTTAACGTGACAAATGTAATAATTTACTTTTAGGATTTTCTATAAAAAGCAAGTCCCGTTTACCACTGCCCACTGGCACTATAGTTTGGCAAATACTAGTGCGTGCCGACTCTTATCCTTGTTTGATTGCTTTATTTGTATCTTAATAGACAATTTTAGGGTTATAAGGTTTCGTCTAAGGCGAAAAAGTTGACGACTACAATTTGTAAAAGGCTAACCATTGCTGTCATCATGAAACTTTCAATTTCAATTTCAATAAACAGTTACAGTAAAACAGTCAGAAATACAAAATAGCAAAAGTTGAACACGGTATCCAGTCAATCCGGCGACAAGACGATCCGGCGACAGACGATCCAGCGACAGTCAATCCAGCAACAGACGATCCGGCGACAGATATTAAATCAATGTATATCAGCATATATATGGATTAGTTGAGCTATTATTTTTAGCTCTTTATTATTACCTATTTTTAATACTTAAATATTAAAATAACAATTACATAGGCCCTTAACTATAATTGTTGCAGTTATATTTTTAGAGCTGTATGTAGCTGTTGATTTTCAAGATGTTATTTTCAAAGACAATCAATCAATTTAATCTTCTTGGAAAGCAAGTTTCTATGACTATGATCAATATTGTTGTATATATTGTATTTGCAACAAAGAACCAAAAAATTGCTATTTGCACAGCAACTTGTACGTGTTATTTTTACCATGTACACATAACCGTAATTTAATGTAACAAATACTGCATGGATAATATTAGTATATATATTATATAATAATAATATAATAATAATAATAGTATTATTAAAAAATAATAAAAAGCTACAAATATTAGCTTAACTAATCCATATATATCCTGATATATATTGATTTTATATTTGTAGCCAGATCGTTTGTTGCCAGATTGACTGTCACCAGATCGTCTGTTGCCAGATTGACTATCGCCAGATTGTCTATCGCCGGATCGTCTTGTCGCCGGACTGTCTGGAAGCTGTTGAACACAATAGGCCTATTTTACCTAACTCTTTCTGTAGTACCATATAATAATTATGAAAACTAAGCCTCAATTTTACTGCACTCACTTATAATCTAGTCACTATATTCTCATATGGCCTAGGCTAGGCCTACTGTTTGTTGAAATCTACAAATGTTACTTAATTAAATACAAAAAAGAATCATAATAAGATGTATAGCCCCCTTATGGTATAGTTAGTTTTGCTAAGTCTTTTCCTTATTTAGTTATGGAGCACAAATAAATTTAATGTTTGTTAAATAACAAATAAATTTGACTAGGGGGCCTAATTCTATTTGAAATATGGCAACTATTTTATCTATATATTATCTTAGCCTTGCCCTTAGGAGGCTTACTTAGGTCAAAATTAGAGCCATATTCCAGATCATGCTATGTGCATGCCCAAACAAAAATTGAATAGGTATGCATGGCAAAAAAATTGAATGCATACCAACAATCTTAAATCTAGACTAATGTTGCAATATTTTTTATGTTTCAACAAATTAATGAACTTTTTTGCATTGTTTAATGGATCATTTTTGGATAATAATTTAATGGATTATTTATTTTTCTTGCCTTTAAGCTATATTATTTGGATCTAGGACTTTTTGTTTGCTAGACTATTTGTCTGCCCTGGGCAAATGGCCAATAGACTATTTGTACACTGGTGCCAAATAGCTACTAGATGTGGTAACCAACATAGGTTTCTAGACACTTCAGTGACAAGACACTTTGACAACAGGCTCATTCCATATAAGCATGGTCGTAACATGACAGGTTATTTTTACTTATAAAATGAAATCTAATAATAGAATATACTAAACCAATATTTTAAATGAAAGATTATTTTGTCTAGAATATATTTATAGAGTTTCATATAGATATCATCATTAGTATAGATGCTATTAAACCTTAAATGACACTTATGGTCGTAATGACAGGATTTTTGACATATAGAAACTAAAAGGTAAAAGTCTTATAACATTTTTCATTTTTGATATTTTGCAATACATTTTTAAAATTTGACTAAGAACATCTTTAGAAATCATACTCTTTTATTAGAATATATAAACTCAAAAGGCAACAAAGATACAAAAGAAAAGGCAGCCTTATGGTCGTAACATTATGGTCGTAACATATTTCTTCTGTCAATTCAGTAACTTTGAGGTACTAATACATTAAAAATATAATACATTATTTGGTCACCAATGCTTTTATCTGATGATGCAAGTACTATACTTTTATCTATAGTTTGTTTCAACCTTCAAAAGCTTTCTATTTGTTTTTAAAAGGTACAAAATCTTAATGATGTCTTTTGCTTCGAAAAATGTCCAAATTTTTACAAAAATGACTTTTTGCCAATTAATAACATACTAATCCAACATTTTACCATTCCTTTATTCTTGGATTGTATATATTGCACAATATAAAAATTTGGTAAAAAAATAGGCTAATTAGGCAATGGCAAGCAAAAATATTGACTTTTTTCTATTTTCCAAATATGTCCATCTTATATGGAATGAGCCAACAGATGTTTCAGCAACAATTCATATTAGCAACAGATGTTGTTGTAACTTATAGGATAGTAAAGTTCGTAACAATTTGTTATGGTCATTTTAATATAGCACTACACAATCTGGACTAAGGCAATAGTTCCTACATGTCTTATCCACTTTTCTAAACCATACCACAATAAAAAATGAAAGCCATTGTATTATTATCTACACAAATGAAAGACACTATGCCAATGCAATGTTGCAATGAATCACAGTACACTGGTGGCGCGCGCCACCACCATAAAAATTCTAAGAAACTATAAACTTTTAACAAAGCCAACCTTTTCTTTGTTTTAAAAAATTCTAGAATAGAATTGTTTGTAAAACATAGGTGAAAAACATTTTAGAATCTTCTTGCTTATTAGCACAGTACCTCTTAAATTTTTTTAAAACTTTCAATTTGGACTATTCGTCTGCTGGCAGATGAATAGCTGGTAGACAAATAGTCCAGTACCCTATTATTTATAGTAGAAAATCACTATAGACAAGCATTTTTTAAATGCCTTATTATAAGCCTAAAAACCAGAAAGCTTAAAATTACAAAAATGAGCTTTTCAATCTTTTTTCACTTAACACTTAACCTTCCATGTGATTTTATTAAATGCACTCTAGGTGTGTATGTATAGTGTTTTCTTAGAATTAATGCATATGCCATACTAACTGCATACCTTATAGAAGTCAATGCATGCCCAAATTTTTAGACATGTCTTATATGATCTAGAGTATAGAGTTAGAGCCTATTTTTTATAAAATGACATCATTATAATATTTATACCTTAAATAGTTTGTTTTATTTTTCATTAAGTTGATTTTTATAAAATATTTTTAATATTGTTCAGTTTTTATATTTTTTCTGATTATCTAAATATGTATCTTAAAACAAAAAATGGTTTAACTTCATGGCTAGCTGCAGTTGATATTATTCATATATCAACTATTAATGATGCATTGCCATTCACTATTGTATTTTGCATTGACTGCATGTATCTGTCATCAGTATGGTAAGTAATTCCTGCTATTGATATATAACTTGTATTGTGGCTTCAACTGTTTCTCATTGCCTCATATTTACCTATAAATGTTAATATTTAACCTTTAAAATAATTATTTTCTAGGTTGCAGTAGTGTCCTACCAGAGTCTCATATCACTCTACCATCTGTGATCTCTAGATCTTTGTTAAAAAGACTAGCACTACATACAGTAAGTTTAATCTTGCTAAAAAGTATTTAATGTTATTTACATTATTTTACTTTTAGTTGTTGGTTGATAACTTTGCAATGTCTTTTTTCTTGTAGACTGCATCTGATCAAGACCTACTATTGCAACTACCACTCTTAGACAGACATTCTAAGGTGCTCCTTTATAAATTGGCTGTGTCCAAGTGAGTAGGCATTTATACAATAATTTTTTTATTTGAATTAAGTCAGAATCAACAATAACTGCAATGTACATTTTTGTTAACCTTGCTTGTCTTTCCCAGGCCCATGTCTTTCCCAGTGTACACTGTTCAGCAGCAGAAGCTTACTGACCAGCTGCAGCGAGCTGGCAATCACAGAGTATTGCACAGTAATCACACCAGCAATTGTCACTATTCTGCTAGTCTTATTGGCTCTGCTGGCTTTTATGGCTCAATATCATTGTGCGGCAATGATGGAAGCAGTGTGGAGTAAGCTTCTTTTTTGTTGTAACTGGTTTTTAGTAACAGTTTTAATAGCCAAACAACGGTTAAACTGTACAAATTGCCTTTGTAAATTGGCCCTTATTGGCGTCATTATATCATTCACTAGGGACTTAAGAGCTACCCTGGCATTAAAAGTGAAAATATTCATCTTAACTTTAGCCGCCAGTATCCCAACCACACCAAATATGCGCAACCCCCTCCTGAGTTACACCGGCCGTGCCACTTACTTTTTGACCAAAATGCGACTTACCTATAAAAGTAACTTAAGTCAAGATATCGTAAGTTTGGGTAAACGGCAGGAGTAACTATCACTGTATTATTAGGGCTAAATGCCTCGTCATCTAGTTAGTAATACAGTCTTTGGGTGGGCATTTTTGCAACCTACCTTGGGTGGTCCCCTCGCCAACCGGCTGGCTCGGTCGGAGTCTAAAATCTCTGTTGCTTGTTTTTGCAACCCCAGGAGCTTTGTAACAGGCTATATTCATTGTTCTTTTAAGCCTCAGTTATTGAAATAGCCTATATTTAATAGATATAGGAAGTATGTGTATCTGTAACTTCCTGTAGTAGTATCAGTGAACTAGAACGCAAAGCTCTACTCAACAATCGAATTCACTCAATTGAAATAAACTTATTTTACAGAGGATTTCTGCCAATCAACTCAACACACAGCGGCTACATCTATCCGATGTCAGCTGGCGAAACTGGGGCACAGCTGCGGCATAGGATCAATATTTATCCGCAGTCTATGCTCCGGAGCGATTGGATCAGTCTCGACTCAGCCTACGCTAAGCTTGCCGAGAGCGAACTCGACCAGAATCGTGAGTTGTTTTTAATAATAATAATAATTGCAGGAGACCTGTGGGCCACCTTAGGGCATCGTCTTCGGCGCCCTGATTGACTTTTTAATCGTCGGGCATGTTAAAAACTTATGTAAATATTTTTCAGAGCCGTCACTGTCAGCGGAAAGTATGCTGAACTTCTTGCCGAATCGACTCAAACGACTGCTGGTGCGTGTACTTTTATAGCTGTTGCACCTTGAAAGCTTTTTTAGTACATATCGCCAAAGTCATATTCACGTCTTTAATTCACTTTCAGCGTAAAAAGCGCGCAGCAGAGTACACAGTGAGGCTGGACTCGCCTCCCGAGCCGCACGTGGTCACAAAAGCGGGACCGTTTCTGATGGAGCTCTATCTTATTGCCGACCGCGACTTTGTGAGCTGCCGCTGCATTTGGGCTGTGGTTTGCACTGTTCTGTGGCTGAGTATCTAGCTGGGCCAGCCTCCCAAATCCTCAGTTGGTGGGCCAGCCTCCCAAATCCTCAGTTGGTGGGCCAGCCTCCCAGATCCTCAGCTGCTGTGCCAGCCTCCCAGATCCTCAGTTGCTGTGCCAGCCTCCCAAATCCTCAGTTGTTAGGCCAGCCTCTCAGATCCTCAGTTGTTGGGCCAGCCTCCCAAATCCTCAGTTGTTAGGCCAGCCTCTCAGATCCTCAGTTGTTGGGCCAGCCTCTCAAATCCTCAGTTGCTGGGCCAGGCTCCCAGATCCTCAGTTGCTGGGCCAGCCTCTCAGATCCTCAGTTGCTGGGCCAGCCTCCCAGATCCTCAGTTGTTGGGCCAGCCTCTCAGATCCTCAGTTGCTGGGCCAGCCTCTCAGATCCTCAGTTGTTGGGCCAGCCTCCCAGATCCTCAGTTGCTGGGCCAGCCTCCCAAATCCTCAGTTGTTAGGCCAGCCTCTCAGATCCTCAGTTGTTGGGCCAGCCTCTCAGATCCTCAGTTGCTGGGCCAGCCTCCCAGATCCTCAGTTGCTGGGCCAGCCTTCCAGATCCTCAGTTGCTGGGCCAGCCTCCCAGATGCTCAGTTGCTGGGCCAGCCTCCCAGATGCTCAGTTGCTGGGCCAGCCTCCCAGATGCTCAGTTGTTGGGCCAGCCTCTCAGATCCTCAGTTGCTGGGCCAGCCTCCCAGATCCTCAGTTGCTGGGCCATCGCTTTGCACCCAATTCCTTAAGTCCCCCTTCAGCTTACTTTAGCATCTATTCCAAAGCTTCAAGTGACGGTGGTGTTATGTTTATTATGTTTGCAAGAAATGACTGCATTTATATTTATATATTAAGCCAGCCCGAGCTCTGTAAGCTCCGCCGATTAGAAAAACTTCTATCTAAATGTAAAGAAGCTGCCTATAGCGGCAGCCTATCAAAAAAGTGCATCTCTGATGGCGCGGGGCCTGGCTTGAAATATCAGCTCTCCGTCTAAGCCTTGGGGCGCCACGCCGTTTCAGTCGCCGAGGTTCGAGCCACCGACTTGGAGGGGGGTTGGGAGAATGAGGAGTGGCGGACATTGCACCCAAATGGATATGTTCCACCCTGAATCCAGCTTCCGTGTGCCGTGCTGCACCGAAAACCAGAGGATGGGGGGAAAGTCCGGGTGAAGCCAATCCATCCATCCACTCAGTTCAGACCTTGCTAGTAGCCCGCTGTGTGGGGCTTGTTTAAACTTGAAACTAAACCGTTTCATGGGTTTAGGGGGCTGTTTTCCTCTCGCCCGGTTCAGCTGTCTAAAAATGTGGAAAAACTTGTACATCTGCTTAGGTAGAGGGATTAGCAGGCTCGATAATCTATCCATCCATCCATCTGAATATTTATTGCCCAGGCATGAGGAACCGCCTGTCTTGTTAAAGGGCTTGAAGGACTTTTTTTCGACCTCTAAAACAAAAAATAAATTTGTATATAGTATCCAGTTTTTAGGGAAATTCTAAAAAACATTTTTTAACATTCCGAAAACGGCCACCAACTGTCTCTTTAATCCCAGCAGAGATCCTTACAATCCCGCCATAGATCCTTACAATCCATCCAATGATCCTTACAATCCCATTAAAGATCCCTACAATCCTACCACAGATCCCTACAATCCCACCACAGATCCCTACAATCCTACCACAGATCCCTACAATCCTACCACAGATCCCTACAATCCTACCACAGATCCCTACAATCCTACCACAGATCCCTACAATCCCGCCATAGATCCCTAACTAAAATCCCGCCATAGATCCCTACTATCCCATCAAAGATCCCTACTATCCCATCAAAGATCCCTACAATCCCATCAAAGATCCCTACAATCCCACCAAAGATCCCTACAATCCCGCCATAGATCCCTACAATCCATCCAATGATCCTTACAATCCCATCAAAGATTCCATCAATCCCATCCCTACAGTCCCGCCACAGATCCCTACAATCCCATCAAAGATCCCTAAAATCCCACCACAGATCCTTACAATCCCACCACAGATCCCTACAATCCCACCAAAGATCCCTTCAATCTTTTGTAGTGATTTTGCCGTTTTTGCCAAGAAATAAATAACCCAGCGACTCCAAAAATCTACCTGTAAATTTATAATCCAGCTACATTTTCAAACTGCTGGATTGTCCCTAATGCCGGGCCTAATGACGGGCTAAAAAAGATTTTTTCATCAACCCAGTCTATTACCCAAATCGAGTGTTACGTAACTTTCGAAGAAAATTTTCCTATGGGACCAAGCTGTTTACGTTTGTTGAAACGCAGAAATCCCCCCAGCTGACTGTTAAGAAATTTTTCTGCTAGCGCTTTGGGGCTTGAAATGTGTTTGACTGACTTCCCTAGATATGTTTGACCTCACGATCAGTCTGTGCTGTAGACTGCAGCTAACTGACTTTGTGTCCGCGTCAGGTGTCGCCTTTAATTTCTTTGCCTCTAACATTTTCTATTGTGAAATTTTATTAACATCTTTCCTGCTTGCCCTATGGTGTCACGCAATATTGCATAGTCACACTGTAACTGGTTGTTAAGACGAATAGCATCGATTCCTGCTTTTCTGTTCGTCACTATCTTTATCCTTATCTGTTCCCTGTACAATCCTGCACTCATATCTGCCACTATCTTTATCCTTATCTGTGTCCTGTACAATCCTGCACTCATATCTGCCACTATCTTCATCCTTATCTTTGTCCTGTACAATCCTGCACTCATATCTGCCACTATCTTTATCCTTATCTGTGTCCTGTACAATCCTGCACTCATATCTGCCACTATCTTTATCCTTATCTGTGTCCTGTACAATCCTGCACTCATATCTGCCACTATCTTTATCCTTATCTGTGTCCTGTACAATCCACTCATATCTGCCACTATCTTTATCCTTATCTGTGTCCTGTACAATCCTGCACTCATATCTGCCACTATCTTCATCCTTATCTGTGTCCTGTACAATCCTGCACTCATATCTGCCACTATCTTCATCCTTATCTTTGTCCTGTACAATCCTGCACTCATATCTGCCACTATCTTTATCCTTATCTGTGTCCTGTACAATCCTGCACTCATATCTGCCACTATCTTTATCCTTATCTGTGTCCTGTACAATCCTGCACTCATATCTGCCACTATCTTTATCCTTATCTGTGTCCTGTACAATCCTGCACTCATATCTGCCACTATCTTCATCCTTATCTGTGTCCTGTACAATCCTGCACTCAAATCTGCCACTATCTTTATCCTTATCTGTGTCCTGTACAATCCTGCACTCATATCTGCCACTATCTTCATCCTTATCTTTGTCCTGTACAATCCTGCACTCATATCTGCCACTATCTTTATCCTTATCTGTGTCCTGTACAATCATATCTTATCTTATCTTATCTAATCTAATCTGTGATGTAGAAACGGATAGATATTGATGCATAGTATTAAAGGTGCGTATAGTGGGAGTGTCTGTCCACTCTCTTCTCCCCAATATATAATTGCTTTTTTGTCCAGTTAGGGATCCGCAAATGTACTTCAAGATGCGGACATTTTAGCGGTGCAGCTGTTAAACTATAAAGCCTGACTGACTGTACTTACTGACTGACTGACTGACGACTGACTGACTGACTGACTGACTGACTGACTGACTGACTGGCTGACTGACTGACTGACTGACTGGCTGACTGACTGACTGGCTGACTGACTTGCTGACTGACTGACTGACTGACTGACTGACTGACTGACTGACTGACTGACTGACTGACTGACTGACTGACTGACTGACTGACTGACTGACTGACTGGCTGACTGACTGACTGACTGACTGGCTGACTGACTGACTGGCTGACTGACTGACTGACTGACTGACTGACTGCCTGACTGACTGACTGACTGACTGACTGGCTGACTGACTGGCTGACTGACTGACTGGCTGACTGACTGACTGGCTGACTGACTTGCTGACTGACTGACTGACTGACTGACTGACTGACTGACTGACTGACTGACTGACTGACTGACTGACTGACTGACTGACTTACTGACTGACTGACTTGAGTGAGTGGGTGGGTGACTGACTGACTGACTTACTGACTGACTGACTTGAGTGAGTGGGTGGGTGACTGACTGACTGACTTACTGACTGACTGACTTGAGTGAGTGGGTGGGTGACTGACTGACTGACTTACTGACTGACTGACTTGAGTGAGTGGGTGGGTGACTGACTGACTGACTGACTGACTGACTGACTGACTGACTGACTGACTGACTTGAGTGAGTGGGTGGGTGACTGACTGACTGACTTACTGACTGACTGACTTGAGTGAGTGGGTGGGTGACTGACTGACTGACTGACTGACTGACTGACTGGCTTGAGTGAGTGGGTGACTGACTGACTGCAAATATAAAAAAGCATTAAAGCTACTGCCCATGGCAATGGCTCGCCAAAACACTTTCACACCAAATTATGGAGTTAGCGGTCTTTCCGCTGATAAGGGCTGTCCATATAGGCAAGTAAGAGAGATAGACAGTGTGCTAAAGTCTGCCTGTGTGCGTTCCTCTCCGATGACAGACACTATTTATTATTCTCTGCGTCGTATTGCAAATGCATTTAGGGTATAGGTACGTAGCAAGGATATATATTTTTTGTAATTTAGACTTGACTGGTTGGCTGGGTGTCAAACCGCTAGTCGAAATAATTCAGCTAATTAGGCGTGTATTGCGGTATATATGGGTTCCGTTGTTCTTTAGCCAGGGCCAGTCAACTTCGCTAGCTTAGACTTACACATTTAGTTTAAGCTATTATATATTACCAAGCCTTGTGACTATGCCAACGAATGAGTCAGAATTCTTGGTTGTTAACTAATGCGAACTGTGTGGATTGCGGCTAATTTGTAGTACTGTGCAATGTTGCTATGAGGTCATAAACCATTTTTTTAGAATATAAATTAGAAAAATAATGAACACAGATTTGTAAGGAAAGTTTTGTTGTTGGTTAGACCTCTCCATTCTTTCTTGTGGCCTGCTCGGTGCAATGACTTTCCTAGCTTTTGCAGAATAAATTATAAGTCTCTCTCTCTCTCTCTCTCTCTCTCTCTCTCTCTCTCTCTCTCTCTCTCTCTCTCTCTCTCTCGCTTTATCTCCTTCTCTGTGTGTGTGTGTGTTTCCAGCCCCTAACGCTGATCTTTGTGCTTTTCCTCTCTACCAACACGTTGTCAGCTTATTATTGCAAGCTTTGTTCACTTCACTTCACTCTAGTCAAGTCTTTGTTTAGTTGGTTGCTCTTTTTTATTCTTGTCTGACCCCTTTATTAAGGCTGCAGCTGGACTCAGTGAACCTGGGGTCGTAGCTTGTGACTAGAGGTGGCTTCTTGTACTGAATTCTTCGCCTGTCTCTTCTGTGTCTGTCTTAGCCCCTCTTTATCACACTCTATCATTCGTGTCTCACCCTCTCTGTCACCTGAGTCTCACCCTCTCTGTCACATGAGTCTCACCCTTTCTGTCATCTAAGTCTCACCCTATCTGTCACCTGAGTCTCACCCTCTCTGTCAGTGTCACCTGAGTCTCACCCTCTGTCACCTGAGTCTCACCCTCTGTCACCTGAGTCTCACCCTCTCTGTCACCTGAGTCTCACCCTATCTGTCACCTGAGTCTCACCCTATCTGTCACCTGAGTCTCACCCTATCTGTCACCTGAGTCTCACCCTCTCTGTCACCTGACTCTCACCCTATCTGTCACCTGAGTCTCACCCTCTCTGTCACCTGACTCTCACCCTATCTGTCACCTGAGTCTCACCCTCTCTGTCACCTGACTCTCACCCTATCTGTCACCTGAGTCTCACCCTCTCTGTCACCTGACTCTCACCCTATCTGTCACCTGAGTCTCACCCTCTCTGTCAGTGTCACCTGAGTCTCACCCTCTGTCACCTGAGTCTCACCCTCTGTCACCTGAGTCTCACCCTATCTGTCACCTGAGTCTCACCCTCTCTGTCAACTGAGTCTCACCCTCTCTGTCAGTGTCACCTGAGTCTCACCCTCTGTCACCTGAGTCTCACCCTCTGTCACCTGAGTCTCACCCTCTCTGTCACCTGAGTCTCACCCTATCTGTCACCTGAGTCTCACCCTATCTGTCACCTGAGTCTCACCCTATCTGTCACCTGAGTCTCACCCTCTCTGTCACCTGACTCTCACCCTATCTGTCACCTGAGTCTCACCCTCTCTGTCACCTGACTCTCACCCTATCTGTCACCTGAGTCTCACCCTCTCTGTCACCTGACTCTCACCCTATCTGTCACCTGAGTCTCACCCTCTCTGTCACCTGACTCTCACCCTATCTGTCACCTGAGTCTCACCCTCTCTGTCAGTGTCACCTGAGTCTCACCCTCTGTCACCTGAGTCTCACCCTCTGTCACCTGAGTCTCACCCTATCTGTCACCTGAGTCTCACCCTCTCTGTCAACTGAGTCTCACCCTCTCTGTCAACTGAGTCTCACCCTCTCTGTCAACTGAGTCTCACCCTCTCTGTCAACTGAGTCTCACCCTCTCTGTCAACTGAGTCTCACCCTCTCTGTCAACTGAGTCTCACCCTCTCTGTCAACTGAGTCTCACCCTCTCTGTCAACTGAGTCTCACCCTCTCTGTCAACTGAGTCTCACCCTCTCTGTCAACTGAGTCTCACCCTCTCTGTCAACTGAGTCTCACCCTCTCTGTCAACTGAGTCTCACCCTCTCTGTCAACTGAGTCTCACCCTCTCTGTCAACTGAGTCTCACCCTCTCTGTCACCTGAGTCTCACCCTGTTCTTGTTTTGTTTCTTCCTGGCTAAATTTAAATCTTAAGACATTGTCCTTAATTCGTCCGAGTCTATATGGTAAATCTGTTTGTGATTTCCGCTTTTCCGAGCGCCTGGATTTCCGATTTTAATTAATTTTTTTGGTGCTAAAGTTCGGGTTTACATGCTGGGGTTAGCTGGTTTGAAGCGAAGTGGTTAAAGTCGAACTTTGACTTGCATGGCAGTGTTTTTTATCCAGATAAATAATGGCCTACTAAGTGCGCAAGTCAAAATTGATAAGAAATTGCGGTTTAATTAATCTATCTCTCCGTGACATTTAGGCTGTAAATCATTAATTTATTGCAGTTTTTTCTGTTTGGTTTGACAGCAAGAGCACCTCATTACGACCTATCTATCTATCTTTCTATCTATCTATCTATCGATCTATCTATCTATCTATCTATCGATCTATCGATCTATCGATCTATCTATCTATCTATCTATCTATCCATCTATCGATCTATCTATCTATCTATCACAAAGTCATAACAGGATACCCGTTTTTTTTCCGGAGGAGCGCTATTTTGTCGCTGAATTTTTGTACCGATATGTGGTCATGTAAAGTGCAGTGTCCTTAAATAAACATTTTTGCATTTCCTTTCCCATTCCAGTACGCAATTCACAACTCCAATGTGGAAAGCGTGGTTGCTGCCACACAAAATATTATCAACTTTGTTAATAACGTAAGTTTCTTGTATTGCGCTGTTGTACTGTAGTTCTGCCATTTCCGCTGACTCCTGACTGAGGCCAACACCCAAGGGACAGAGAGTGTACATGACAAGAATGACGCAACCCTGATTTATCCATAGCCATACGCACAAATTTCAGCGCTTTCGAAGTTTCAACTTGCACATAGCAGTGACTGGATTGGAGATCTGGAAGGAGCCGCTTACAAATTACGATCTGTCATCGTTTAGCGATCCGAGAAAAACTGTGGACTCTCTGATGAGCTACGCTGCGTCATTTCCTTTGGAATGGCGATTCGATTGTATCCATCTTCTGCAGTGAGTTTTGCTATTCTACTATTTCAATTATACCAGTAATGTGCTAGCATTTCTACTGTTATAAGCCGAGTAAGTAGTCTAATTAGCCTATGCACAAAATTATATGATAAATACAAATAATTTTTTGCAGCGGTCGATCCACCTATTACAACGGCAAAAGTGCGGGAATGGCCAAAGAGGCTACGATGTGCAGTAGGCCGTTCTGTGTGGGATTCTCCATTGTGAGTGCTTTGAATCTGCAACTTCCAATACTAGAAATTCCCATTTCTAAGAATATTAATTTCCATTTATTGCTGTTTTTTCTAGATTAAAAAGCTCAAGCTTTAAGATCGAATCCCAATCTATGAAAGGTTAAATTCCAATCTCTCAAAGATCAAATCCCTATCTTTCAAGAATCAAATCCCAATCCGTCAAAGATCAAATCCCAATCCGTCAAAGATCAAATCCCAATCCTTCAAGGATCAAATCCCAATCCGTCAAAGATCAAATCCCAATCTCTCAAAGATCAAATCCCAATCCCTCAAAGATCAAATCTTAATCCCTCAAAGATCAAATCCCAATCCCTCAAAGATCAAATCCCAATCCCTCAAAGATCAAATCCCAATCCCTCAAGGATCAAATCCCAATCTCTCAAAGATCAAATCCCAATCCCTTAAAGATCAAATCCCAATCCCTCAAAGATCAAATCCCAATCCCTCAAAGATCAAATCCCAATCCCTCAAAGATCAAATCCCAATCCCTCAAGGATCAAATCCCAATCCCTCAAAGATCAAATCCCAATCCCTCAAAGATCAAATCCCAATCCCTCAAAGATCAAATCCCAATCCCTCAAGGATCAAATCCCAATCTCTCAAAGATCAAATCCCAATGTCTCAAAGATCAAATCCCAATCCCTCAAAGATCAAATCCCAATCTTTCAAAGATCAAATCCCAATCCCTCAAGGATCAAATCCCAATCCCTCAAAGATCAAATCCCAATCTTTCAAAGATCAAATCCCACTCCTTCAAGGATCAAATCTCAATCTTTCAAAGGATCAAATCTCAATCTTTCAAAGGATCAAATCCCAAACCCTCAAAGAAAAGAATCCCTCTCTTAGACAGCTAAATCCCAAGCCAAGAAAAATCTTCAAATTTCCTACTAAAAATCCCAATCCCAGGTGACCCGGGACAGCCGCAACTCGGCCACAGCGGGCATCATCATGTCGCATGAGCTCGCCCACAACCTGGGCTCCGGTCACGATGAGGAGACGCCCAACTGTCGGTGCCCAGCCTCCGCCTGCATCATGAGCGCTAATCTGTTCGGCTCGCCTTTGCACCAGCTGCCTTGGTCCGATTGTTCAACAGCGGCTCTGAAAGCCTTCTTAGACTCTGGCATCCGGCACTGCCTGTTGGACCCGGCGCCAGTCGGCAAAGACGGCCGACTGCGACTAAACGAGCCCGTGCTTGGCGGCGGCGGCTGGCCTTCGCGTTGCGGCAACGGCCTGGTTGAACCGGGCGAAGCCTGCGACTGCGGCGGCGAGCACGGCTGCGAAGGCAATCCCTGCTGCGTGGTTAGTCAGGGTCTGCTCAGTAATAAAAATGGTAGAAAATGTCCTATTTATAATACTGTCAGTAGAAATATCAGAAAAATGTCTTATTAATAATACTGTCAGTAGAAATTTCAGAAAATGTCCTATTTATAATACTATCAGTAGAAATATCAGAAAATGTCCTATTTATAACACTGTCAGTAGAGATATCAGAAAATGTCCTATTTATAATACTGTCAGTAAAAATTTCAGAAAATGTCCTATTTATAATACTGTTAGTAGAGATATCGGAAAAATGTCTTATTAATAATACTGTCAGTAGAGATATCAGAAAATGTCCTATTTATAATACTGTCAGTAGAGATATAAGAGAAATGTCTTATTAATAATACTGTCAGTAGAGATATCAGAAAAATGTCTTTTTTATAATACTGTCAGTAGAAATATCAGAAAAATGTCCTATTTAAATTTGTGCCGGTAAAAAATGGCAACCAGCGCCTATAAAAATTGAATGCAAACTTTTGAATAAACTACATTTAGCTTTTTTACTCTCTCGATGACCCCAGCAATTCCCCCCGTAAGCCTTGACATCTCAGCAATCCGCCCAAGCTTTACCATCTCATTATTCTATGATTGACCCTAAACCCTAATCCAAACACCATGGATGAGTCTTAGCATCTTAGCAATTCCCCCATAAGCATCGAAATTTCAAGAAGTTCCCCCCCCCAGCCTTGACCTGTCAGCAATTTGCCCCATGAGTCACAGCTGTCAATTTCCGGTCAGAGAACATGAATATAAAGAAAAATCTGAGACATTTTCTATCAAACGTTTAAAGGCTAGCGAGTGAATAATTATTAGCTGTTAATCATTTTATCAGATAGCTTCTCCATTGCAGCGTTCATAAAAACTGAACGCACTGGGAAAACTTTTTAGTCAGCACCGTCAGCATCGGTGTTAACCAGTAGCGCACTGAGCTTTTTTCCGCACACAGTCACTATTGACGGATGGCATGCCACGCGTACCATGGGGCTTCAATCTCTTTCCCACTGCCACAGAGCACTGTGTCAATTTACGGCTCAAGAAATTCCCATAGACTACTGACTGGTTTACTTAACTATTGAGTTCCAACTGTCCTAAAATTTGCGCTTGACTGATACTACAGTTTATTTTAAAACTGTCTATGGTAAAAACAGTCCAGAATCATGCAGTAAATTTTTACTGATACCACAAACTTGTCCAACATGACTGTATAATTAATTAAACTTACGCGAGACTCAAAATCATGGCTAACAACATTGATGATGCTGCAATTGCAATAGTGGAAGGTTCTGTTTTCACCAGCGACGGCTGCGACAGCGAATATATGAGTGTCGATGAAGAGTTGCTGGACGAGGAAGATGGTGAGAGTAATGGTGAAGTAGCTGAGCATGGAGTCGAGTTCGCCAACGAGAATGAATGGACAACTGCTCAAGATGGTAAAGATTCGCGTCTCAGCGATCTGCCCGAATTCCTCGCTGTGCCTGGCCTGAACCCAGACATCCAAGCACAAGCTCCTGAAGGTAAAATGGCCCAGGTGCAATTCTATCTGCAGCACTTTCTTAACATTGTCCGCGATATTTGCCAAGCAAATTACAGCCCACGTCAAGAGGTGTCTGTCGATGAAGAACTGGTCATGTACAAGGGCAGGCTCATTTTCCGGCAGTTCATGCCCAACAAGCGTGCCAGATTCGGCATCAAGGTCTACTGCTTGACGGAAGCTTCGACAGGTTTTCTGTGGAACTTTCATGTACATGCTGCTAAGCAGGATAACGACAAGTTTGGAGATGGATTAAACTGCGGTAATTTATCGATGAGCGAGAAGATCGTCGTTGAATTGAGTAAAAATTTGCTGGACCTAGGGTACAAGGTCTTCTGTGACAGCTGGTTCACATCGCTCCGTCTGGCGCCGTTTCTGCTGGAACGCAGTACTTTACTGACTGGGACGGTGAGGCCCAATCGAGGTGTGCCGAATGAGCTGAAAGTGCTGCCCCTGCAACCCGTCAGTCACTCCCAGATGCGCCGCGGCGATGTTCTCGCAGTCAAGCTGGTAGACAGGAAGGCAAGCGGTCGCAAAACTGTGTACTTGTTGGACACGTACGGTGTTGCTGAAAGCACGGAAGTGAGGCGAGTGATCCGAGGCGGAGCGGAAGAGTCAGTTTTAAAACCGAATTCGGTGCTGCAGTACAATAAGTACATGGGAGGCGTTGATCGCCTTGCTGCAGCACTGCAGCCTTACAGTGCGGGGAGAAGAACATACAGATGGCACCAGAAGCTCGGGTTCCACATTTTGCTGCAGTTGGTCCGCAATGCCTGGATCTGCAATTGCCAAGGAGGAAGCGATATCAAATTCGTTGAATTTTTGGAAGCTGCGATCCGTACTCTCATGGAGCAGACAGGCCGGGGCAAACGTCTGAATACATCGAAGCGCAAGGCCATCTCACAGCACGCGCCATCGAAGCTGCCGCCGACAGATGCCAATGCGAGGCCGACAAAGCGATGCAGAGTCTGCTACAGCAATGGTGTGGCCAAAAGAACGGTGTTCGTATGCGCTGGTTGCCCAGGAGAGCCCGGGCTGTGTGCTGTCCCATGCTTTCAGAATTGGCACACTGCAGCAGCACAGTAGTTGCACTGGTGGTACGGTGCAAAACTTAATTACGTTCAGAATACGAAATTCAAAACGCTCCTTCTAAATGCCTCATCGATGTTTTAAATATTGTTTTCCTAATTGTTTTTTGTTCTTTTGTTGTCCGCTTTTAAAGTTTTTGTTATCTATCCTGTACTTGCAGTCAAATATAGTTAAAAAATTGCGAAACAATAACATGGTACGCACAGCATGCCATCCGTGACTTATGGGGATGTCGAAAAGTCATATTTATGCTAAACCATCTGGGCCATAGACACGTATTCTCAGTGTATGGTTAAATGAGACCCATGGCACGCCTGGCGTGCCATCAGTGTTGGCGGGGTTAAATATCAGAGTTTGCAGTTGCCGTTTGCATGTCGCACCAACCCGATGCCGGATGCCAACTCTCACAAGTAGAGCTGCTGCTACCTGTAGATTGCTTATTTGATTTTTACAACCGGATCTGAATTCTGCTCAAATCACAAAGACTAACCTGGGTTTAGATTGGGAAAATCTGACTGTAACGGAATTTGCACAATTTTGTATAAAACTGCATCCAGATCTCAGGTTCCATTAAGTAAAAATTAGAGTGTGGAAATTGACAAATAAAAGTCAATATCAACATGAAGTTTTAGTTACCTACGAGGGGTGTCCCAAAAGTCGGTGCACTTTCTTCACTACAGTCTTTTTTGACCGATCAGAAATATTAAGTCTTTTTCAGTTGAAAAGAGAATTATCCGCCCGTTAAAATGACTCTGTTTATTTCTGTATCTGCTGGCGTTCTTGAGATATGAGCACTTTTCTGCCCCACCCCCTGTGCTACTTTTCAAATTGCCATAGACCAAAGCTTTGTACCTGATGCACGAAACAACGAAACATTCAACGAATCAACAAAACATCCGCAACATGAAAGCTGAGGAAAGAACAGTTAAAAGTTAATCAACATTGTCCTGAGGCTTCTCCACATAGTCACCACTGTGATGCACACTTCTGCCATCGGCTGTGCATGTCGACAACGCACGTCCCACACGGCCAAGAAAACGGAGGAGACAATCGAGCAGGCAAATTTTGTGCTGCTCTCACTGCCACCCTACTCTCCGGATTTCTCAACAGCTGACTTTGCCTTCTTTCCAAAGAGGAAGAAGCTGCTGCATGGACAAATCTTTGCTTGCCGTGGGAGCCTGGAAGCATTGACTCGCCAAGTTCTCCTTCAAGAGATGCCGCGCTCAGATTTTGCTGATTCACGACATTGACGACGTCGACATGCACAGCCGATGGCAGAAGTGTGCATCACAGTGGTGACTATGTGGAGAAGCCTCAGGACAATGTTGATTAACTTTTAACTGTTCTTTCCTCAGCTTTCATGTTGCGGATGCATTTCGTCCAACTATTTGACATCTTCATGGTCGAAATTTATTTGAACCAAACTATTTTACGCAAACTGTATAATAGTGAGCGGAGAGAAGTAGGAAAGTACATATAATTTTGATGGTTTAAAAACTTGTACATATCAATCTAAAGTAGAAGCATTATTGGTAGGGGGAGAATGCAAATCACTTCTTCTAATATAAGATTAGCACCACTCCCCCCAGATTAGCACCAATCCCCCCAGATTAGCACCACTCCCCCCAGATTAGCACCACTCCCCCCAGAAAGTAGAAATACCAGAGAAAATACCAGAAAATACCAGTAGAAATACCAGAAAATGGAATTATCCTATTCCTTTCTTCAGGCTGCCACGTGTCAGCTGGCTCACAACGCCACCTGCGCCACTGGCTCCTGTTGTGACCTGTCTGTTTGCCGCCCGCGCCCATCCGGCACCGTTTGTCGCACGGCTGGCGGCGAATGCGACCTATCGGAGCACTGCGACGGTGTCGCCGACTCCTGCCCCGCCGACGTCTGGCAGTTGGACGGCACCGCCTGCGACGGTGGAGAAAATTTCTGTCGGCAGGGTCGGTGCCCGTCGGCTGATTCCGCTTGTAGAACTGTCTGGGGACCCGGGTCCCGATCGCAGGGTGCCGACTGCTACGCGCTTAATGTGGAATATCCGGTAGGTTAACTGGCTACTATGTTTTGTAAACAATTTTCCCCGGTGTTTCCATGGGATTTCTCCAGTGCTTCCCTGGGATTTCCCCCGGTGTTTCCATGGGATTTCCCCGGCGTTTCCATGGGATTTCCCCGGTGTTTCCATGGGATTTCCTCAGTGTTTGCATGGGATTTCCGGTGTTTTCATGGGATTTCCCCAGTGTTTGCATGGGACTTCCATGGTATTTGCATGGGATTTCCATGGTATTTGCATGGGATTTTTCCTCAGTGTTTCCATGGGATTTCCCCGGTGTTTTCATGGGATTTCCCCGGTGTTTTCATTGGATTTTCCCGGTGTTTGCATGGGAATTTCCTTGGTGTTTCCATAGGATTTCCCCGGTGTTTGCATGGGATTTCCCCGGTGTTTGCATGGGATTTCCCCGGTGTTTGCATGGGATTTCCCCGGTGTTTGCATGGGATTTTCCTCAGTGTTTCCATGGGATTTCCCCGGTGTTTGCATAGGATTTTTTCCAGTGTTTGCATTGGATTTCCTCGGTGTTTCCATTGGATTTTCCCCAGTGTTTGCATGGGATTTTCACCAGTGTTTGCATGGGATTTCCCCGGTGTTTGCATGGGATTTCCCCGGTGTTTGCATGGGATTTTCCTCAGTGTTTCTATGGGATTTCCCGGTGTTTGCATGGGATTTTTTCCAGTGTTTGCATTGGATTTCCCCGGTGTTTGCATGTGATTTCCCCAGTGTTTGCATGCGATTTCCTCTATGATTTTCGTAGAATTTTCTAGTGGTCTGATTTTCATCTCCATTTCTGTTGCACACTCAGGACTCGGCTCACATATTTGGCTGCAAATTCGGCCGCATCGGCACTGTCACCACCGTCCGAGAGATGTGCCCCCAGTCTGGCCCCGGCTCCGGTCGCATCGGCTCCAGCGGTCACGCCCGCTGCGGCAGGCTGATGTGCCGATCGCCAACCGGATTCTCCGCCGGAGCGTCGGCAGCCGCAGGGCTGTACAATCAGCTGGTCTCAGATATCGATGGCCCCGGCGGGCATCTGGGGCACGCGACTGGCCAAGCCCGACTGCCAGGCTATCACACGCCTATTAGCCACGCTGCGAATGGAGCCGTCTGCCGGGCTGTGCTGTACGACTATGGGCCGCTGGTGCGTTGCTGCATTGCTATGGAGCTTGATGGATTGCTAGTCTATGGAGCTTGATGGATTGCTAGTCTATGGAGATTAATGGATTGCTAGTCTATGGAGCTTAATGGATTGCTAGTCTATGGAGCTTAATGGATTGCTAGTCTATGGAGCTTGATGGGTTGCTAGTCTATGGAGCTTGATGGATTGCTAGTCTATGGAGCTTGATGGATTGCTAGTCTATGGAGCTTAATGGATTGCTAGTCTATGGAGCTTAATGAATTGCTAGTCTATGGAGCTTAATGGATTGCTAGTCTATGGAGCTTAATGGATTGCTAGTCTATGGAGCTTAATGAATTGCTAGTCTATGGAGCTTGATGGATTGCTAGTCTATGGAGCTTAATGGATTGCTAGTCTATGGATTTTGATATCAAGGTTTCAAAGCCGATTTTACATTACTTTCTGCTAAAAATAGACTTCAGGAAAATATCTAAATAATTTTCTCTTTTCAATAAACACATATTTCAACAATTAATCGCAGGTCCGCGACCCCGGTCTCGTGCCCGACGGTGTCGGCTGTGGGACTGCAGCAGATCCCGACCGAGTCTGCCTCTCCGGTCGCTGTCTACGAGCTGGCGACTTCCGCCGGAACAGCCTAGAGGAAGCATCGACGCCCGGCCGCAGCAAGTCGGTTTTGGCCGCATCGGCCAGGGCCTGTCTGGCTGCTGGCGGCAAAGTCAATTCCAGAGGCAACTGTCATTGCCCGCGGGGGTTGGCGCCGCCCGACTGTCTGGCGCCCGGCGCCGGTGGCAGCGTCGACAGCGGACCGGCAACTGTCGGATTCGAGTCCGGCCGGGATGGCGCCACCGGCTCCGGGTCTCAGGGCGCCGGCGCCATCGCTGGCATAGTGATTGTGACCCTGCTGCTGCTGGCCGGAGCCGCCGTCTCCGTCGCCCTGCTGGCCCGGCGGAACGGCCGGGTGAAATCTCGGCTGGGCGACCTGCCCTGCCTGCCGGCCGTGTTTTCTAAGAAACACCGGCGGCCCGCCGCCAACTCGGCTGCCGGCAGAGGCGCCGGCGCGACTGCAGCGCCTGCTGTAGCTGCTAGGGATCAGGCTGATCGGTGAGTGTCTGTCTGTCTGTCTGCCTGCCTGTCTGTCTGTCTGTCTGTCTGTCTGCCTGTCTGTCTGTCTGTCTGTCTGTCTGCCTGTCTGCCTGTCTGTCCGTCTGTCTGTCTGTCTGTCTGTCTGTCTGTCTGTCTGTCTGTCTGTCTGTCTGTTTCTCTGTCTGTCTGTCTGTCTGTCTGTCTGTCTGTCTGTCTGTCTGTCTGTC